>LOEQ01008393.1:0-53095 GCA_001685075.1 Bramus lutescens | reverse complement strand
GTGTCCTTTGCCTTACAGAAGCTTTTCAGTTTCAGGAGGTCCCATTTATTAATTATTGATCTCAGTGTCTGTGCTACTGGGTTATGTTTAGGAAGTGGTCTCCTGTGCCAATGTATTCAAAGCTACTTTCTACTTTCTCATCTATCAGGTTCAGTGTATCTAGGTTTATGTTGAGGTCTTTTATCCATTTGGACTTGAGTTTTGTGCATGGAGATATATATGGACCTATTTTCATTCTTCTACATGTTGACATCCAGTTATGCCAGCACCATTTGTTGAAGATGCTTTTCCCCATTGTTCCATTTTGACTTCTTTGTTAAAAATCAGGTGTTCATAGGTGTGAGGATTAATGTCAGTCTTCAATTCAACTGCATTGATCCATGTTTTTTATGCCATTATCAAGCTGTCAAAACTATCTTTTTAGACCTCAAAACAGTTTCTTAGATAAACAGTTTAAACTTTTATGTCTCTCAACCGTATACACTTTACACCTCTTTTTGTGCATTTTTTTCTGAATTTTGTAACAAGCAAAACTGTAACTATATCTAGTCTTTAACCCCATCAGAGACCTGAGAAGGATATAATATTACCTGAGTAAACAGGAAGTAAGAAGCAAATAACTTCTAAAAGTATAGAAATGACAGAGACATTTGGCTGCCTGGACAGTCACCCAAGGTTTCTCTGCAACATACGTGTATCCATCTTTTACCTACAGGGCTAGAATAGCTGACAGACTTTTCTGTGAAGCAGAAATTTTGAATGACTGTCCTATCTTATATTGGAAAAGCTCAGCAGTCACTTTCTTTTGTGTCCTTGTCCAGTTTGGACAGCAAACTGTCAGCAGTCAAGGGAAGGGAAGTTTCTTGCCCAGTGGCTAAATTTGCCACAATGAAAGCAACTATGTATGAAGGTTTTTCAATGCTCATCATCCTTTTTTGGAGTAAATTGGTGCTGCCAGGAGCAGATGTATCTCACTGTCATGAAAAGCCTTATGTTATTCAAACATCTTAAATGCCATATTCTGTAGGTCTCTGAAGTGTTTGAAGACCATCTGACTATCTAAAGTATATCTGTTTGACCTTGAAAACATACCTAACATGGCCACAAATTTGATTGTTATAGATGACTAACTACTAAATTACATTTCTTAATTATATTAAACAATTTGCAATAATAACCTAGAACTTTACATTTTAAAATAAGCTTCATAGGTACAATACCTTAAAAAAGAGTAGAAACATATATACAGTATGTTAAAACAAAAATAACCTTAAATTTGTATATCCAAAATCTATACAGTATAAAATAATTAAGACTAGCAGTTGCTTTTTTAGTTTAAAAGTGGTTTTAGTAATCTACCCTTTTATATTTCATTCCTATATCCTCTATTTTATTTTAAGAACGAGATTCCCTGAATCTAATTTCCTTTGTTTAGTTTCTCCCTGACTATGTCCAATAACAACTTGCAATCAACCCCCTAAACAATGATAAACATCCATAATCCACTGAGTGACCACAGTAGAGCATGAGACTCTTAATCTCAGGGTCATGGGTTTGTGCCTTAAACATTTATCTAATTATTCTTTATAATTAGAAATTAATTATCTAAATTAATTATCTAATAAATTTAAGAAAAAGTTGGTAGTCAGATATCAAGGTAAGAATCTAAATGATCAGAGAAACAGTGGAAAGGCAACTGGTGATCTCTTCTTTCTTTTTCCTTTATCCAAAAAGTCCAAAAATCTTTCTAAGCCTCACCCTTCTACTTCCAGTGTCTCTCTATGTGTCCTCAGTCCTTCAAAACCTCTATGACTAATTCTAATCAGCTAGTAGCTTGCTCTGCCGTCTTATTCAAAGTAAACTTTATTGGCAGCCTTAGGTATGTCAGAGTGTGATAAAAAAATTTCCCAACACAGCCCTAACTTCTACTGATCAGAGTTCATTGTTCTGGCAAATACAGTGATCCCTCTTCTCACCTACTGATCCTGGATACAACGAGTCCAAAATGTCTAGGTGGCATCCATAATTCAATGGACTCTTCCTCTATCCCCTGACATGTGTATTCCTATTAGGCTGGGGAAACGGATTTTTCACCTTGAAGAGCCCATAGTTTGAGACAGGAAGCAAAATTATTTTTTTTAACCAGGTCACTGAAAATGACGGTAATTGGCTCCATTCATACTGCTATCCCATGATTTCTACACACATTTATTATCCACTTGTTCTGTATCCTGAAGGATGGTAGTTCATTTTTACAGACTTTTACCTCTCAGCCAGTGATTCAGCTGTGTATTCAATAGGCCATCATAGTGCTTTGTCAGGCTTTCTGTGTCTGGGTGGAACAGTGTGTGATATGGCCCATGGATGTCCATGCATGAACCCACCCTGCCACTGCTGTGCTCTGATGCAAATCTGCTGTGTGCAGGTTATATTATGTTGAATTTTGCACCCAAGGACCAGGTATTTCATAAGCAAATAGATTCTGATGTTATTGATGTTAGAGGCTCTGTGAATGGGAAATAGGGAAATACATAATGGAAATAGGACTTTGCTTCTGTGAGAAGGAACCTGTGGTCCCTACAGAATGAGTAGAGCCTAATGTCACTAACTTGCCACCAAGTGTCCTACCAGTTTTCTTAGGAAACTATGCCATATCAAGTGCCCTATACTGGTTTTGGTTGCTGGAAGTATTTCCAAAGTCAGATTGGTCGTGGTTAAGTGAATATTTCTGCTGTGGGCCTATATCTGTATCCCATTTCTGCCACTATAGTTACCTCATTCACACACCCCTCAAACCCTCTGCTGAAGACTACTAATATCAACTGAAGTGATTGTTCAGTGCCTCTTTCTTCATGGAAAGCAAACATGTTTCTACTTCATGTCCATTCCCATGCGATTCTTAGAAGTGTTACTGAAGTGGCCCATCTTGAAATCTTTGTAGGGTTTGTGCATGCCCTATGGGACACATGTTTTTAGTCAAGGTCTTTGAAGTGGCCCATCTTGAAATCTTTGTAGGGTTTTCACATGCCCGTTGGGACACATGTTTCCAATCAAGGTCTCTAGCATTCCAGCCATGCCTTTTTTTTTTGATGTAATGGTCTGATGTGACATTCTGTGTCGTGTCCAGATGGCCCAGATCTCTTTTGACTGTATTAAGACAGAGGGTGGGCAAGCTAACAGCCCTGGCACAAAACTAGAAATGAATGTTGTTCACTCCAAGGAATTTAAACCATTTCTCATTGTATTTCCAAACTGTTTTCATTATCTTTTACAATGTGCTATGATAACAAATACATTTGGAAAGCCATATAACTATGTCTTTTACCTGACTTTTGGAGATAATACCAAAGTGCTAAGAACCATGCCTTGAGAAAGTGACCCTAAGTATGTCTTTACATTCTCACTTTTCCTGTTTAGTGCCTTGGTCCAGCATCCTTGTAATTCAGTTTCTCAGCATTCCTCTGCCCTAGACATGGGTACAGGGAAATTCTTGAGAGTCTGCTCCTGGATAATCTCCAGCATCAGTCCCAGCATGCTGCTGTGATTTCATCTTAGTTCTTTGTCTGATGGCCAGGAGAGGCAATGAGGCAACTGTTGCCAGGGGAGGGGAGATGGGGGTTGTCCTACAGGAAGATACTCTGCATGTCTTCCTGAATAGGGTGGGAGTCTAGATTTTGGCTGGGTTGTTCAGAACTGCTACTGAAGTATCTTTTCATACCCTACCTCACATTTCAACCAGAACACTGACCCCACTGTAACAGACCACAGTGGTTCACACTTGTAAAAGTCTCAAGATTCACAGCTTTTAAATGTATTTTCTCCTCAGCTTGTCCTTTTGCCTACAGGAGGTAGGTGTCTATTTGCAAACTACCAAAAGTACTGCTGACCCTTTCTACACGGTCTTTATTACTAAAAAGCACCGAGATTCTCATTACTCTTTTTGCAGGAAATCATTCAACTCCACTGTCCTTAAAGGCATAGAACCCCCATATCAGGGTTTGAATAGGAAATTCCCCCACAGGATCATGTTCTGAGGTCCAGCCTTGGCTCAGGTTCAGGTCCAGAGATGGGGAAGGGGCATCCATGAAAGGAAAACTTCTGGCCACCAGGTGAATTGTACTCAAGTGGCCCCAAATAGCTCAGGCCGCCTTTATTTGTACTCAAACAGAGTTGTGGTGTTTTTCTTACCAGGGGTACATGAACAACTTTATTATTGGCTCCTATTTTTGACTTTTAAGAAATACATCATATTTGAAGGAATACACCATAATCGTTATGAAAGCTCCCAATGCTTTCATATGCTTCCCCAATACATAACCCCTACATAACCTTCTTGTACACATAGAGTTTAGCATTTTTGCAGACTTAACTAAATATTGAGCCAGATACATCCTGCTCTAGCAGTAGTTATGCAGCTACTTGCAGTTACAAAGTTAAAAAATAATAGACATGGGTGTAATGCTTTAGGTTCCACAATATAGATCCAAACCATTCTTTCATGTCTGTAAGATGGGCTTTTATACAGTTCCCTTTTCTACAAGAGGGTCCCGTGTCTCCCTCTCTCTGTAGAAGGCAGACTTTGACAAGCATCCTTTTCCATCTCACCACACTAAGCTTCTTCCACCAGTGTCAGCTCCTATGTGTGGAAAGGATGGATCTATCCACCTACATTTTGCATTTTTTTTTCTTCTTGAAGCAAACCATAACCTACCAATGTTTCTATGCTTGGTGTCTAGGGAACTTACTCTCAACAGTTGACACTATGTGTATTCCCGAGGCTTTTCCCTATTCTGTGTATCTATGCCTTACTTTCCTCTCCAGAACTTTGAGACATTCAATGTTCCAAGTGTTGTTTCTCATATTGTCTCTATTGAGTCAGAAAAGTTTCCCAGATTGGGAGCTATAGTTAGTAATTACACATAAGGAATTTGAGAAGCACTAAGCCCCTGCTCAATCTTAGGGGAACATTTGAAAAAGAACAGAATTTCCCGGGAAAACTACAGCTGCTGCACGTGTGACTGACAGTTTAAACTAAAAACCGCCCAAAGAATCAACAATATAGTGAGAGAGAAAAGGGTCCACAAGCTGCATTAATTTTAAATTCCTACACTGTCCATGGACTACTGGTCCTTGCCAAGTGAGAGTCTGTTCCCACAGGTGCCTGGCCCCCAGGAAACCCAGTGGACAGACAGCCATACGCTGATCTGAGACTAGGCTGCATGATTGGCAGCCATGTGTTTTAACAGCTGGTCACCCATTGTTTAAGGAGGCTGTGGAACCTTTGGGATTTGGGACCCAGCTGGAGGAGGCAGGTTGCTAAAAGGCTGGTCTTAAGAGTCTTAGGTCACCATCATTTCCTGCTTGGCTCTCATAGATTCCTGACTGTTGATCTTCAGTCGAAGTTGGAACCCCAAAGACATAGGTTCTAATCCCAGTGATGGGATTTCTCAGCAACAGAATAGATGAACTTGTTATCAAGAGTGAAGACACGAAGGCAAAGCTTCCTTCTTCTGTGTCCTTTCCTATGGGCTGCCACCAGAAGGCATTGCCCAGATTTTAGAGTGTGTCTTTTGGCCTCAAATAATCTGACTAAGAAAATCTCTCATAGGAGTTTCAGCAGGTTGGGTTTTAGTTGTTTCCAGATGTAGTGCAACTGGCAACCAGGATTAGCAACCACGTGGACTCTGTTACCATAAACTGGGAGCCAATAAAAACATCTCTTCTCCTAGGTGGTTTCTGTCAGGTGTTACAGGACATGGACAAAACACACAATTGAAAACTTTCAAATGCCTGAACCACTGACTCCATTGGCAAGAGTATTTTCATCAGACGTCCTAACCCATTGATAATGACTTGCTAATCAATTCAGCAGCCATGCTGCATTTTGGACTGTGTGTGCCCCTTATTCAATTTGTATTTAGTCCTCCTTGCTAAGTGATAGAAAGGCACCACTCCAAGCCCCGCCCTACCACCAATGTTCTAGAGCCACTTTTGATACCTGTTGTGTTGGCCCATCTATTGCAGTAAGTGGAAGGGCAGGGAGGTTATACTGGGAAGCCCGTGGAAGAGAAAGGAAGAAATGGGCTAAGTGAGAGCCTCAGACAGGGTTTTGTAGAGTTCTGGGGACAGGCTTTGAGAAAGCTCACACTGAGTTGTTGGTGGGTCTTTGTGGAGGACAGAGGCACCTCTAAATCCCTACAGTGCACAGGACTACAGTGCACAAATCCCCATCCACAGAAAAATGCTACAAACCTAAACACTAATGTTGCCAAGGTTGGAAAAACAAAACCCTTGTGCACAACTTGCAGTCTTAAATGAGAGAAAGAGACTAGAGAATACCTGTTGCCAGGTGGGGACCAGGCATTTCCAGTTTGGGAAAATCATTAGAGTCATCAGGAGAGAAAAATAAGTCTGGTTTTAATTAAATGATTAATTTAACTGAAAGCGAGATTATTCTTCCCTCCTTTGTCTACTTAGGTTTGCAGGCTTGCTGGGAACACAAGTTGTTCTAACAAGACCTATTTATGACACCCTGAAGTTTGGAGGCTGCTAAGCAGAAAGAACTTTATTTTTTATCCCAAAACTCAGTGACATTTCCAGCTACATAAGTGTTCAGGGGGAAGGAAAGGAGGGCAGCACCTTAGTCCATGATGTGATTGGCTGAGCTTCCCCATCAGTAAATTATCCATGAATAATGGCTTACAAGTATTCACTCTATTACCCACTATTACTATCCCCCCTTTTTTAAACAAACATAGTTTTCACTCCAACCCTCTATCTAATATAAATAATAATCAACAACCCCTAAACAGTGTTCCCAACCCTATGGACAAACTTTATAACAGAAGGAGTGGGCTTGCTTGTTGCCCTGGCCATCCGGCTAGCTTAGCCCTGAAATAATCACACAGAAAGTGTATTAATTAAAACACTGCTTGGCCCATTAGATCAGGCTTCTTATTGGCTAAGTCTTATAACTTATATAGCCCATTATTATTATTATCTGTGTTAGCAATCTGGCTCAGTACCTTATTCAGCGTGGCAGGTCACATCCTGCTTCCGTGTCTGGGCAGGACTGGGGAAAGAGCTTCCTTCTTCCCAGAATACTCCTGTTCTCCTTGCCCCACCTCTATTTCCTGTCTGGTTGTCCTGCATATACTTCCTGCCTGGCTATTGGCCAATCAGAATTTATTTAAAATGTAATTGACAGAATATAGAATTGTCCCCCACCATGAACTCACTTGCTCTTGGTGATAAACTATCATTCTCCCTTAAACAAAATTATATATTTTAATTGTGTGTGTGTGTGTGTGTGTGTGTGTGAATGCACACACATGTCATGGCAGCAAGTACCTTTAATCCACTAAGTCATCTCAACAGTCCTAATTACCAACCTTTGAGTGTGGCTGTCACCTGACAGTACAGTCATTAAAGCAGGACAAGAATTTTCAGAGAACAGTGGGAATAACGGCTTCATTCATTTATTCATTCATTCAAAAAAATAACTTGTGCAGAGCCCAGAATATGCTAGGTCCTGAGTGAATAATGCAGCCTGGGGTCTGTTCCCAATTTCTGCCATTTAGTGATCTACTGAGGCAAGACAGAAAAGGCAATGCAATCTAAATGTGAAGAAGTGGAGATGGGTATGGATGGCTACACAGTGTTATTTACAGATGGTGGCTGCTATACTTGGGTAAGGAAGAGCCTGTAATATGAGACAAAAGATAGATTTAAGACCCAGCTCTGAGACTTACTGGATGTCCAGGTCAGTAATCCTCTCAGGGTTCCTGTAAAATGGGTACAGAAACCTGCTGTCCCATCTCTTGTGGGGAAGTGTGAGAGGCAAACACTGCCCAGAAGTGCTCTGGCATCTGTCAGTTTCTGAACTAGTGTCTCTCAGCCCTGGCTGTGCCTCATAATCTCATAGGAACTTAAAATGGTCAGATGCTTAGGCCCCCACCTCAGACTGTGTCAGAAGTTCACACTGGCTGTGGGGCTTCACCTCAGGCTGTGTCAGAAGTTCACACTGGCTGTGGGGCTTCACCTCAGGCTGTCAGAAGTTCACACTGGCTAGGGGTCTTCACCTTAGGCTGTGTCAGAAGTTCACACTGGCTGGGGATGATCTTCACCTCAGGCTGTCANAGAAGTTCACACTGGCTGTGGGTCTTCGCCTCAGGCTGTGTCAGAAGTTCACACCGGCTGGGGATGATCTTCACATTTGCTGTAGTTCCTTTGAGATGGGGGGCCTCACTATGTTACCTTGGATAGCCTGAAAATCACCATGTAGACCAGGCTGGCCTCCATTTCTCAGATATCTGCCTATTCTGCTTCCTGGGTGCTTGGATTAAAGGTATGTGTCCAACACACCTGGTAAGTCTACATGTTTCTTAAAAATGTCCATTCCTAAGGAACAAAACTAACTCAAAATGGACAAAAACTTAAATGCAAGACTCAAAAATGCTATAGAGGAAATATCAGGATATTGTTCCTGGCCAAGTTTTTTTTTATATGACTCCAAAGCACTCATGACAAAACAAAAATGGATGAAGGAGGCTCTGTCTATCTAAGCTGCATATGTGAAAAAGGAAGCGATCAAGAGAGTGAAAAGAAAGCCTACAGAATGAGAGAAAGTATTTCCAATTTAGAATCCAACAACATATTAATACCCACCATATATGAGTAACTCAATAGCCATATAGTACATAATAATACTCATTCAATTAGACAGGAAGCAAATGAGCTAAGTAGATATTTCTCAAGAGATGTTCAAATAATCAACTGGTATATGGAAAAGCCTCAACAGTAATAATTGTCAAATAATTGCCAATCAAATCCACAATGAACTATAATGCCCCCCATGTAAAAACAATTTTTCATAGAAATGGCTACATAAAATCAGAACAATAGCAATTAATAGACATGGTAGCACAGACAGAGGAAAATCTCAAAGGTCCCACCCTTGGACGAGGAACTAAAGGCAACTGGTGACTGCCAAGAGAGGGACAGTGAGCTTCCTCCAGGGACAAGGCCTTCTAGTACTTGTCTAATGCAGAAGAGTCAGTCCTGAAGCCAATACACACAAACAACAAAAATGGACTCAGCAGGTTATATTTATGTATTTGTGTACATGTGCAACACATTTAACAATAATAATTAGGGAGAAAGAGGCTATCAGCTTTAGAGTGGGGGACATGGAAAGAGTGGAGGGAAGAGGACTTGGGAGGTGCTTGAAAGGGGAAAGGAAAGGGGACAGTGATGCAATTGTGTTTTAATTAAAATGTATAAAAATTAAAAAGGAGAAAATAAAACAAATGGTGGCATCCACATAGAGAAAGGGAACTCACATACACTATTGGTAGAATAAAGAGACACTTGCATTCCTATATTAATAGTAATTAACAAAGCCAAGATATGGAGTAAACTCTTGTCCACTGATGGATAATGTTTAATGAAAATGTGATATTGAAACAACAGAATATTATTCAACCATAGAGAATGAAATTCTGTCACTTGCAGTAGTATAGATAGACCTGGAAGATACCATGTTAAGTAAAATAAGCCAGATGTCTTAATTAGCGTTTCTAGTGCTGTAAAGAGACACCATGAACATGGTAACTCTTATAAAAAGCATTTAATTGGGGTGGCTCGCTTACAGTTTTTAGAGGTTTGGTCCATTATCATGGCCTTCATTCTTAGATTCTCCTAACAGATACCTGACCTTAATGGCTTTCTTTAGGCATGGAGGCAAATTTCATAACCTGTTTCTTCTATCCTTTACACTAAAGACAAAACCACATGGCCAAAGATGTCAAGTTCTGCTGCTTAAAGGGACTGAAACACGTCCCCTTCATCCAATTCGTCACCAGCTTTCTGTCCTTGACTGCTGAAGCTTGAATGTCCTGAAACTGGATCTCTAGACTAGGCTGGCCTCAAACTCAGATCTGCAGCCTCTGCCTTCCCAGTGCTGGGATTAAAGGTGTTCCCCACCACTTTCAACTCTAAGCCTTGCTTTAGTTTCTTTTCACAAGTTGGAAACTCAGCTGGACGGGGTCTTGCCCTGAAGTTACCACTCTTTATTCCATGACTTCTTTTTAAATCTATTTATCTCCTTGAACACAGAATTTAGCTTCATTCTACTTCACGGCACTCTTTTTCTCCGAAAATTGACATTTTGCAATTTGCCCTGTTCAGCTTGCTCCTTTTCATTATAAATCTTTATTAGAGTCACCACTAATAACTACATGACAGAGTCTATATGAGGCTATTTTGAGATTTCTTCTGCCAAATGGAATTAATCCAAACCTCTTCACTTTAGCCTCAGAATGACTCCTCAGACAAGGGCTAAAAGCAGCTACTTTCTTCACCAAATATCACATGACCAGTTTCTAGGTCACATGCTAACATTCTTCTCTTTGGAAACATCTTGGTCCCCACAGTTAATCAGATCACATTCAGCACCACTGTCTTCCATGCTCCTATTACTATGGCCCATTAAGCAGCATTTAAAGCATCCCACTGCTTTCCTAATCCAAACCTCCAAAGTTCATACTACTCCAAACAAAAACATGGTCAGGCCTATCATAGCTATGCTCCAGTCCCTGGTATTAACTTCTGTCTTAGTTAGGGTTACTATTCCTGTGAAGAGACACCATGACCATAGCAACTCTTAGGGGGGAAACATTGAATTGAGGGGGCCTGCTTACAGTTTCAGTAGTTCAGCCATTATCGTCACGATGGGGAGCATAGCTGCATGCAGACAGGTGTGGTGCTGGAGTAGTATATCTGAGAGTGCTACAAAGTGCAGGAAACAGGAAGGAAACCTGACACATTGGCCAGTATCCTGAGCGTAGGAAACCTCAAATCCTGTGCCCACAGTGACACACTTCCTCCAATAAGGCCATACCCACTCCAACAATCCATACCCCCAATAGTGCCACTCCCTGTGAGCTTATGGAAGGGGGCAATTACAATCAAACTACCACACCAGACTTAGAAAGACAAAGACTGTATGCTCTCGCTTATAGTTGAAAGTTAAAAAGATAATCACACAGAAGCAGAATAGTGGGTCCCAGAAGCTGATAAGGGTGACAGGAAGGAATTGAAGACAGGATGATCAATAATAGAGGGGTCCAAATGGAGGAGAGATTATGGTCTAAGAAGGCAGGATGAGGATTTAGATGGCAAATGAGTTTTTAAAATACCTAGTAGACATAATTTTGAGTAGTTGCCACAGAGAGACAATACACATTTGAGGCGATAGATATCCTGGCTACCCTGGTCTGATCAGTACATACCATACCCATGCACTGAAATGTCACCTTGAAATCTGTAAATATTTAGCATAATTATGTGTCAATTAATATTTAAAAACCTCTAAAAACAAATAGTTGTTTAAAAGCCCCCATGGAGAAACTAGATTTGCAGATACTGTGGACTGGTGTGACAGTGCCTACCTGTCATCCCAGCATTCGAGAGGCTGAGACAGGAAGATTGCAGTGAGTTCCACGCCAGCCTGGGCTACAAATGGAATCCCAGACCAACACTGTCTATGTATGAAATCCTATTCCAGCCTGCTCTATATATGGAATCCCACACCAGCCTGGTCTACATATAGAATTCCATGCCAACTTAATCTACATATAGAATTCAATGCCAGTTGGGTCTATATAGAAAGACCTCATCTTAAAAAAAAACCCAAACTCAACCTAACAAAACCAAATATTGTCATTTTGTATATGGCTACTTTTTCAGTGACCCAGGATGATGCTTCTCCAGGATCCTGGAGCAGCCAGGGAGGGGCCAGTCTTGCTGCAGGCCTACTGACAAGTGCGGGATGGTATCCTAGTGGAAGCTCATGGGAGTCTTACAACTGTAGACACTATTTTCTTCCCCGTCGTACGGTGACTTCCACTGGGGACTCGACACTACACTGGAGACAACTGTCTACCTTCTCATGGAGAATGCTTTAGCAGTAGGAGGGAAGTCAACAGAAAAACTCATGAAATATGTAAAACGTTAGGTGAAGCTAAAGATACAGAGTAAATCAAGTCAGGGAGGGGCAGAGTGGAGACCCTGATCCTGGAAATGAATGAATCCTGTTGACATTTGCTGTCTGGGGGGAGAGGAGGGGAGCTGCAGCAAATGCCTGAACCCTTGTTCTGTGTTGGAGGCTTAGAGACTCACCTGCAAAGGCAGACAGCAGCGGCTTATAGAGTGACGGGCTTCTTTTACACTGAGGGGTAGTGAGCCCAGGAAGAAGCTATGACCAGACTTGTGCTTTCACCGGACCACTCGGGATATTACATAGAGAAGGAAGGAATGGGTTCAAAGGAAAGGAGACAAGAGGCCATTTCAGAATCGCGAAGGGGAAAGAACACTGGTGGCTTGGAACCTGGCAGGGAGAGGTGAAAATCTGAACAAGTGGGGCATGGAGGAGCCTGAGGCACCAGCAGCACAGTGTCTGAGCTAGGGCAAGCTGACCAAGGGTAGGAGACTGTCCCTGGTCAGGGGCCTGAGACTCTGCGACCTCTGAAGCCTTAAAGTATCAAAAATGTGTGCTCCTGGAGCCCCACCATCTCTCTGAACACTCTGTATTGAAATTATTCAGATATGAACACAGATTAAAGTGATCTTTTGAGAGTTGGGCATGTTGGCACACACTTGTAAACTCGGCAGTTAGGAAGTAGAGGCAGGCAGACAGGAGGAGTTGAAGGTCTTTTGTAGGAAGGAGGTTTCCCATTTGTAGTGAAACTTTAGGAAAACTAGGCTTTGAACCCTGCCAGGCATGGTCCCTACTGAACATTTATATTTCTGCAGAGGGCTCTGTGAGCCTAGTCGTGGCACACAGTCCCTGAGGGTTGAGAATGACTGAGCCCTCACAGTACCGCTGGTTTGCTGGAAATACGGGAGAGAGAAACGGGGAGGAAATTGGCCACCAGATGGCAGTATGTCCCTAGAAATGTCCGATGGCACTGCAAACAGGGTGGCACAATCTCCTGGCTTATCAAGGAAGAGTTAGTAATGATTCTCCTTTTCCCAAAGCCAGGTGCCTAGACCCTATGAGGTGGAACGAACCTGTCACTCTGATGTGGTTCTGACTGTTCTGGGCAAGTCTTCAGGCTGCCCACACAGGATGCCTTCAATAGTCTGTTCCTCCCAAACAAGTCCATGACAGAATGTAACACAGAGCTGCTTTAGACCCCTGGCAATCCATTAGATCTCTGAATGCTGCAGCACAGTGCCTTTAAAAATATATAGAATGGTAATACTGGATTACAAAAACAAGCAAACAAAATAGCCAATGTTTAAATGTGGGGAATATTTAAGAAAATGTGTGGTGCAGCAAAACTTGGGGGCGAGCCTCTTATCCATTGTGATTGGGGAACAGGTGTGGGTTAAATGATATTTCAGGATATTTACAGTTTCCCGGGATGTTTGTCACCTACTGTCATGTTAGATACTCTTCATTTTAGTCGTGGTCAGTGAAAACAGAGATTCATCATCTTTTCCTTTCACACACACTCTCGAAATTCCCTCGTTCAGTTCACGGATCTCTTCAGTTTGTCGATGAGCCAGTCAATATTGGGAGACCCAGATTAGCAATCCTTAGCAGTCTTTATCAGTCAATACTTTCAAATGAGTTAAAGTGGAGGCTGCTGAGGGTGCCTCTCATGAGTCCTTACAAGCCAACGACAGCACAGAAGCTGACATCCTGGGCAGGAGTTTTCTCTCTGGCGGCTGGGGTTCAGGCCTCGTGGTAGTGGGTACTTCAGCTAGGGCAGGCAACCAACTGTTTGAACTCCACATAAGGGTGAGCTGTCCCAACACATCACTTCTGTTGCCTGCACCGCTATTCCATTTTCTTCCTACAATGCCATGTGACTATGTGTCAGGCTGGAGTTCTCAGAACCTATGCTGGTTCTGAGGGTTGCTGGATTCATTGTTAAATGCCAGTGGAGATATCTGAGCTTATAATTATTCTCTTATAGTTTTGTCTACTTATCATAAATTTTGCTGACTGATGGTAGGGAGGGGACCTTGTCCAAACAGGTTATAGAGGCTTTACCCAACTAGAAGAGGAAAGGAGTCGATTTCAGGGCTCTGGAGCACCCTTCCTCCTGTGGTACCCTCGCCGTGGTCCTCCTTTCTGACAGTTCTCCCTCCCACTCCCCCTCTTCTCTTGTCTCTGGGGCACTAGGGTATCCGTGTCATCTCAGCCTTTTCCTTTATTCTTTGCCAGATGCGATGGTTAATACTGATTGTCAGGATCGAGAATCACCTAGAAGACAAACCTCTGGACATGGCTGTGGGGGAAGTTTCTAGAACAGGTTAATTGACATGGGACAGCCTACACCCTACGTGGATGACATCGTTTGATGACTTGGAGTCCTAGACTTAATAAAACAGAGGAGATAAGCCAAATGCCAGCATTCATCTCCTTCTGCATCCTGACTATGAATGTTATGCGACCAGCTGCCTGAAGGCCCTGCCCCGAGAGCTTTTTTTCCATGATGGATTACAACCTCAAATCTTGAGCCAACATTAACCCTTCCTTCCTTTCCCTTTCCCTCCATCCCTCCCTCCCTCCCTCCCTCCCTTCCTTCCTTTCCCTTTCCCTTCCTTCCTCCCTCCCTCCCTTCCTTCCCTCCCTTCTTTCCTCCCTTCCTTCCTTTNCTCCCTCCCTTCCTCCCAGTTAGTTCCAGTAGTTCCAGTAACAAGAAAGGCTTTTGAATCCCCACATTGGTCTACTTAAAGCAGCTCCTTCACCTCCATGCCTTCCCATAATACCTATCGCCCACCCTGCTTTACTTTCTTCATGACTTTTTAACTTCAATCTAAAATTGACTATTTACCTTATTATTGTCTGTGTCCCCCGATAGCATGCGTACTTCATAAGGGCAATCTCTGCAATACCTAGCACAGCCTTGGGTATGTAATAAATATCCAGCTAATACTGGTTAAAGGAATGAACCGACTGGTCTGGGATGGGGTGCCGGCAATTCTTGAGTTTTCAATTTTCAGTCTTTTATTCGCTATTTCTTTTCATTGAAACCATGAACATTAAACATCATGGGTCAGTTACTTGCGGTTATTTTATGGAACAAGGTTGATATAACAAGTCACTTTTCTTAGCACAAATAAAAGTCCTTTAAAAGCATTTTTCCCTAAAGTGTCTATTTTTATCATCATGCACAGGATGTGTATGCTAATCATTTTATTTTCCTGTCCTGTGGTCTGCACACTCAAGGTACAACTTCCCGCGTGTGCATGCGTGGAGCTTCACTGAACAGTCACTGACAGGACTCCTGAACTGTATTAGCCAGGACACTTATGCCAGCAGGGGGCACCAGCAAGGAACCACAGGGACAAATCCAGCAGAGTAACTGCATTTTCTTTCATCTGCAGCTTACTGGACTGGCCTGACATATCAACACCATTGACCATTGATTCAGAAGCCATCTTAGAACCTCAGAGACCTCAGGTATGTTCCCAAACAGGGAGAGCCAAAGAGGCCATTTATCAAGTTGCCTCAGGCATGTCATTTCTTTTTATATTGCCTAGGATTTCTTTTCTCTTTTAATTTTTACTTGGAAAAATTACATTAAATATACATTTATGTTTTGGTGTGTGTGTGCATGTATGTGTGTGCATTTGTGATGGGAGGGGTGCCTCATACTTCCAGGCTTGCTTAGAACTTACTATGTAGATCAGTTAGACTAGACTTGAGGTAATAGCAGAAACCTTCCTGCCTCGGCATCCTGAGTGCTGGGTTTACAGGCATGAGCCACATATCTGGACTTACACATCTCCATCTTAATGCAGTTTAAAAAGCAGTGTGAATGGACCTGGGAAATGAGCCTCCATGACAAGAAGGGCAGCCAGCATCCTCAGAGTCTCAAATGCCTGTGGGCCCTGCAGCCCACATTCTTCCCCACCCCCTTTTTACGCTCATTACTTTCCCCTTTACCTTCACCTTTACATACAGGTGCGTATCCTCAGCAGTATACCTTAGGTTTTGCCATTTGGAGTTGGAATTGAACTCAGAAATGTCTGTGCACTAAACTGTGCTACAGCCCCAGTCCAACTGTTTTTGTTTGTTTTACAACTTCCATTTTTATAAAAATGAATTCATAAGGAATGATCTTTGTGTCTACCTTCTTTGTCAAACATCAAACATTGTTGTCTGCAGCTATTGTTCGCTGATTTTTTTTTGGCATGGGATGTTATTAAGTAAAATTTCCACAACCTATTTATCAACTTTATCTTTAATATTCTTATTTTTTTGTTTTTGTCTTTTTGGTTATAATGAGTGTACTGTTCAGTTGACTCTCCGACTTCTCTTCTGATATGCCTATGCTAACATTTTCTAAAGAGAATATATCTAGAGGCAAGTTTGCTAGGTTCAGGAGTACATAGGTGAAGTTGTGCTAGATAAAGACACACTGTGTTTCAATTACATACACACATTTATGCCCTGCCAACAATTCATGGGCTTTTTATATTATCATGTTGTCCAGATTTGCTTCTGTCTAACTTTGAAACTTTAGCCAATGTACACTCTGGGTAGTGGCAACATATGCTCATGATGGCTTTGTTAAGTCTCTCCCTCTCCTTTTCCTTGTCTCTCTCCCCTCTCTCCGTGAGTGTGTGCACTTGTGTGCCTGTGGAGGCCTTGATGCGTTCTTTAGATAGAGTCTACCTTGCTTTCTGAGGCGGCGTCTCTAGGCTAGGCTCACAGGCTCGGCTCAGGCAGAACCACCTGCTTCCTCTCCCCCAACACTAGGATTACAAGCGTGTGCCACCATGCTCAGCTTTTGCATGTGTGTTATGGGAACTAATTCAGATCCTATGCTTCTGTGACAAGCACTTTACCAACTGGCCTGTCACCTCAGTCCCATCCAAGGTTTATGCACTTGTTTTTGTTTGTGTTTTCTATGGAAGTGTAAGTCATATATTTTACGTGTACGAATGTTTTCAATAAAGGACTAGATTAACAAATCAGTATATTCTTTCCTTTGTTTATTTCAGGATAATTGTCAAACACAACTTGTTTGAAAGGATGGCCCTTCCCCTGTGCCTCTGCACCTTTTCTTCAGTTGTGCACTAAGTGATCACTGATGTGTGAACTTACACCGGGGTGTACTATTTTGAACCATCAATCCACTTCTTGGTCCTTACTCAAATGCCTCCCTGTCTTCCCATCTGCCCTTGCAGAGTGCATCTTGGTATGCAATGGTAGAGCATGTTGACCCCTCTTGCTCTTCAGGAGAGCCTGGACTGTTCTTTGCTCGTGGCTTCTGTAGAAATGAAAACACAGAGCTGCATCATCGCCTTTCTATCTCTCTGGCTAATTGTTTGCTGGGACTCTTTTCATAAAAATCTACTTTATAGAAATAGGCTGCTTATAGAATTCTTGGTCCTTTCTTTCAGTCTCAGAAGGTTTGAATTAAAAAGAAAAGTGTGAATTTTCTTCAGGAAAAAAGCTTTTTGCAATATGCATATTTAATAGGGTGGAAAGGAGAAGAGAGAATAGCTACCCCTAATGTCTTAGTATCTCATTGACAAGTAATCCCAACGAGTCGTTCAAACAAACTTTAGATTTTGCGTTAATTTAAACAAGATGATATAAACCCGTAGAGTGCCCACGTGCCTTTGTCCCTGCTACACCATGCCAGTCTCTGTGTTGACAGTCGCCAGGTCCTCCCTCATTCTTTCCAACACTTCTTCTGTAATATTTATCTACATTTCCTCACATACCAGTAACCTCAATCTCATGCTTTTTCTTCTCAGTTTTCTATCAAGTCCCTATAGCTGGCACTGTATTAAAATCGCTAATAAAACCTACATCATTCCCAGTGTATTTAAACATGAGCCAAAGACAATAAATGGCATCTTATAAGTCCAAAATAGCATCTGAGTGCTGCCTTTACTTAATAATATTGACAAAACTCAGCTTTAGGGGAAATAGGCTAGATTTTGCGGGAGTCTACACTACCCTGTGTCAAGCTATGAGCATGCTACACTTCGACACACATCTTGAACATCCCCAGGGAAATCTGGATGGATTCATGAGTTTGGAGATTAAACATGCTATCTTCTCAAACAGTGTCTTAAAAATCAAAAATGGAATCTTTTAAACCCAAGAGATTTCACCAGGCCAAGTGATACAGCTTTAACTATAAATTATGTTAATGAACCCCTGTAAAAATTCCAGGCAAAATAGGGTCCCATAGACCACCAAACATTATAGGCGATTCCAATACTTGGCTACCCTTCTGAATTTGACTGTAAGGCCCTATTGCTGAAGGAGCCACATACTTCAGTCACAGAACATGGAGGAAGCAAGCTGGTGCTCACCTGAAAACTTCATCTCTATTGGCTAGCTTTCATGGTGCGGAAAAGGGGTACGCCTACTAGCAGAAGGGAAAAGTCATCATCGGTGTTACCCAGTGTGAACTCTGCAGGTTACAACAGTGACTGCCCTGGCAAGATATTCTAATGCAATAGTGGTATGAATATCATGGGGGTAACCACTCACTTTCTGAACAGATTCCAAAGCTGCTTAAATCCCATAGCTAGCACAGCTAAAGTAGCCAAGAACCTGTGGTTAGGTCGGTCATGAGTGCTGGGGGGAACACAGTACTATTATTCTGCTAGATGGATGTAGCACTAAAAGGAATCCTAATGGCTCATAGATGCATCAGTCAGTGCACCTCTCAACTCTCATCAGAAAAGGTTCTTCCTGCAATAGTTGAGGATTAACATATGCAACTCACAATTAACTTTCAACAGTTCAGTGTTCAGAGAAGAAGAGACTTGGAATGCTCAGTCTTAAATGGGATATACATATCACACTTCTTCTCCCAAGACTTAGGGATCTTCATAGAAGAAGGGACAGAAAGATTTTAGGAGCTAAAGGTGGTGGATACCATCAAGGAAAGAGTATTTTTCAGACACAACAGGGCATTTGCACATATGAATTCACAGTGATTGTCATAAACATGAACAAGACCAGCTCAAGTTCAAGCCAGACAGAATCCCAGCATGGAGAGGAGAAGGCAGGCATGAAATCCCACCACTAGCTGAGGAGCTATTGGCAACTGATAGCTGCTAGGAGAGGGAGACCAGACAGTCAGTGGGTAAGAATGGGGGATAGAGGGGCTGAATATGGGAGAGGTTGGGGGAGAGGAGAATATGATCAAATTACATCGTATAAGAGCTCAAAGAATTAAAAGACTTTTTTTAAGGGTCCAGGCAAGAAGAAGACAGGGGTGAGGGTGGTCAACAAAGAGGGTATTTGTCTAAGCATACATGACAGTGTCTGAGTGACAACCAAGGTGAGTGACTGTGAATTTTGGAGCTGCTTCTTTCTGGTTAGAATCTCAGGCTTTTCTGAATTCCTTGGACCTACATTGTGAGGTGTAGAATTGAATTTACTCTTCCTTGGAACATTTTCTTTTAGCCCCATCTCAACAAGGTTCTAAATAAAGTGTCCAAAATTCCCAGGGAGGAAACCCAGGTTACAGCTCCAGATGACCAAGAAGAAGCAGGATTCTTTTTGGAGTTGATATCACACAGACCTAATCTGAGTGTTGCCTTGCCTGATGGCTTCTGCGCAGGCAGGCTACATGTTCAGCCACTGAAGCTGGCTGGCCCGTCTTTCACCCATGCCTTCACATAAGTTTGGAGGCTACATTTAAAAGTTGGACAGATGTTCTTTTCATTTCTATTCCTAAAGCCCAGTTTTTTTTTCAGTTTAGTTGGATATGACCTGTCTGTACGTCATCAGATACCTTCTAGAACTTTAACAAAACAAACAGATTTAGGGGAAAATATAGCTAGAAAATCAACACTTGGTGATGGAAGGACAGTTTGAAGTATTTCAATCTCACCCAAATGATGAATGGACACCTGAGCAATTTAGGACAAGAGTGCTCAACCTTCATTAAATCTTTCAGGTTTGAGCAGCATGCAGTTGCTGGTAAGCAGAGAAATGATCTAGGTGGCTTGAACAACTGAAAGAAATATCTTTGGAAACAAAAATTATTCCAGAAGTAAGCAACCCAAGGCTCATACAATGACTACCATGGCCATCAGGTGTCATGGAATGGCAACTGTTCTTTTTGAGGTTTGGTAAAGCCTGGACCATGTGAACAGACTACAGAGGATGCCAGAGAAGATGGAGAGACTGCCTGTGCAGGTACTAAGAGAGAAGAGGCAAAGGGATTTCCTTGGAAGAGCAGAGGCTGGGCATTTCCACACAACACACACATGCCCACATATTTCTGAACTAATTAGTACCTTTAAATTAGTCTCCAGAGAGGCTGCAACCCAGCAGTGTGTGAGCATTCCTTCTCACAAACCTTAGCTGGCAATGTTTGGCCTCAGCTCCATACACCCAGTTCCCCCGTGTCTTCTGTTCTGCTTCCTATCAAGCTCTAGTTTCAGGTAGCAGCAAAAATCCCTGAGCATCAATAAAACCCACAACTCTCTGAAATGGTGTATGTATTTGAACAGTTGTCAAAGGCGTTCAAAGTTGATCACTTTATATCTGAAGAGCTTTGTACTTTTTCCACTCAAGGATTAGAATTTTATTTTATTATTATATTTCATATATTCATTTTATTATCAGAAAGTTGGGTTTTTCATATTGCTTTTAACTTCTGGGAATTTTCCCTCATATCTTTAGTACATTTACTAATTGGCACTTTGTTTGGTGATGTATGATGGTATCTGAGCACTTGGGAAACTAAGGGATGGGAATTACAAGTTTGAGGCAAGCCTATTTTAGCAAGAGCTTGCCTCAAAAACAGATAAACAAACAAACGAACAAAGAAACCCCCAAACAAAATTGAAATTTCAGATTTCTTTTTAATTTTGTATAGGTTCATTGTGCGTTAAAGAGATCAGCTTATGGGCTGAGAGATGGTTCTGAAGTTAAGAGTACTGACTGTTCTTCCAGAGGTCCTGAGTTCAATTCCCAGCAACCACATGGTGGCTCACAACCATCTATAATTAGATCTGGTGCCCTCTTCTGGCCTGCAGGGATACATGCAGGCAGATGCTGTATACATAATTAATAAATAAATCTTTAAAAAAAGAGAGATCAGCTTATTGCCTATCATAGTGATTGCAAACTGATCTTCCCACCCTGTGGTTCATTATCCAGCTATACTGATTGCAGTATTTATTCCATCTCTTAAATTTTGTTACTGTCAACTTGACACAAACCTAGACACACCTGGGAAGAGGAATCTCAACTGAGCAATCACATTCATCAGCGTGGCCCATGCACATGTCTGTGGGGCATGTTCTTGATTGCCGACTGACATAGGAGGCCCCACCCACTATGGCCAACTTTATATGGGTAGGTAAGCCTGGGCTGTGTAAGAAATGGAGCTGAGCAAGTCAGGACAATGAAGCCAGTAAGTGCAGCTCCTCCATGATCTCTTGCTTCATTGCTTGCCTTGAGAGCCTACTCTGGCTTCTCTTGGTAATGGATTGTACCTGTAAGTTAAAATAACTTGTTTCTTCCCCAAGTTACTTTTGGTCATGGTGTTCATCACAGCAACACACACACACACACACACACACACACACACACACAAATGAACTAGGACAGATTTATTCATAGTTTTCATTTAGTTAGGCTTTACTTTTGTTCTTGGTTAAGGTACCTAATAGAGTCCCTTACCACAAGTATATTTTTCCATAAGCATGTATGTTGAGTTCAGGTGAGAGGGAGAAGGGGGAGTGAGTCTCATGACGGAACCCTGGATAGCCACAGAACCATTGCTGCTCTTTGTCATTTGTTGACCTCTGCTTGGGTAACTCTCTCAGTCAGCGGCACCTCTTTAAAGTCCTGGCAAGAAGTTGCTCAGGAGGGAGTCATTCCCTTGGGTCATTAGCAATGGTTTGGGGACTGAAGGGAGGTGGATAGGAGTGGATTCCACTCATTTTGTGCCTCTCTTCATTCAGTATCACCCAACAAGACATTGGAGTTTGTGCCTCATTTTGCCCTGTGGACATCCACAGGGAAGGTCTAGAAATCTGCAGGAAGCCAAGCAGTAGAGTCAGTAATTGTCCCGAATAGCCTTGAGGGTGTGTGGACTTTAACTAGCCTTCCTCCAATTTTTCACTATTTTTTGAGGTTACCCGCCTTTCCCAAAGCTGCAGCTATCCACCTGAACACTTGATCTCTACTGTCTAGGGCTCATATCTTCTTTTGGTTCATGAGTTTCTCCACGGTTGAGGAGTAGCCCGAATCATACTAGATTCTTAAGGTTGTTGCAAAAAAAAATTACTTGAAACTAGGTAATACAGTGAGACAGAAATGTATTCTCCCACAAGACTTTGAGAGCAGGAGTCAAAAAAAAAAAAAAGAATACTTCACAGGGGTAACTCATCCATGCCTTGCTCCCAAATTCTGGTCTTTGCTGGCAATCCTTGGAGCTTCTTCATTCACAGGTGTGCTGCCCCATATGTGATCCCCGCTCTGTTCACATATTGCTCTGTGTCAGCACCTTTCCTTTTTATAGAGCTATCTGTTGCTATATCGCTAGCCTGTGGAGTTAATCCAAGATGAGCTCATGTGGAGATCCTTAATGCCCTCGTGTCTTCAAAGACCCTTTCCCAAGCAGGTTCTTGATAGTTTCTAGGTGAATGTTTTGGGGGCTGGCCACCCACCACCATTGTGGCAGGAGTAGAAATTCCTAAGGGCAGATGGCCTTCTGGCTGCTTTCAATTCATCCCAGCAGGGCATTGTGCTAGCCTGATGCTACTTTGCTCCTATCAAGACAGGCTTTCTTAGGCTCATCAGCTCAATTTGCTGGTATGCAGGCAAAGGTCCCTTGCCTCTCTCACAAGTCTTTAGGAGGTGTCCTAAGAGCTCTTGCAAAAGAGCCATTTCTCAGTCTGGCTTGTAGGGAAGTCATGCATTTGTCCCAGGTCCTATGACCTGCTCTGTCCCCTGTCAACCTTAATAGAGACTTAATAGACATGCCGAACTGGGCCAGAGTATATAAAAATCTATAAGCCATTAACTATAGCTATATTAAACTAATAAGAATCAATTCCCACACTTGCCTTCAAAGCATGCTGGGCCTCAGAAGCAACCTGAAAAATGACAGTCCACAGCTGAGCTTGCGATCAGAGGGCGCTGGCCACAAGTGTTAGCTCCCCAGAGCTTATATTGTCCAACTCTCAGGAGCAGGCTCCCAGCTTAGCCTTTGGAGGTTGATTCTTCTGTGTTGAGGCCATTCCTTAACACCAGAGTGGAGGCCTAGGAAGGATTTAAAGGGGGAATTAGTAATGGCCAAGCTCGTAAAGTAATTGGTCTTGAAAACGCCCGAGTTTTGCTTTTCTAAATGGCCCTGGGCTGCATTATACCTATTGATCTCCCTGAGCTTTCGCAGCCTGTGAATGATGAGCCTTTTAGCACGCTCCATGGCTGAAGGGCAAACCACTGTGAGAACAGCTCATTTCATTTTTTTCGATTTATACAAAAGATGCTGTGGCCCAAGCCCTCTAGGCACCCATCTCAATACATAAATATGCCAATTAAGCTAAATGGAGATCCTGCAGGTTTAAAGTGCCTGGTAAAAGATGGAAGCTTTTTCCAAAGCCAGAAGAAAGTTGATCTGCAGAGGGAATGCCAAATCAACAAAAGTGGGGTCATACCAAACTGTGGAGGTCAAAATACAAAAATAAACAAAATAGAAAGAAAAGAAATCAAGGCTTCTAAATTTTCAAACAAATGTGGGAAAAATATCTTTAAGCTGTAAATGCATGATCCTTTAAATTTTGCTTTATTTATTTGAATGTATGTTTGTTTGTGTGTGGGTATGCCTCTACGTGCAGGTGCCCATGGAGACCAGAAGGGTGTATTGGATTGCCTAGAGCTGGGGTGACAGGTGGTTGTTAGCACCCAAAGTGGGTACTGGGAACTGAACTTGGGTTCTTTGGAAAAGCCAAAAGTCCTCCTAATCAATGAACCATCCCTCCAGCCCCAAATGCTTATTTCTAAGCATCTGCTATTACATTTTTTCTTTGCAAGTTTCCAGGTTAGGGAAAGAGAAAAAACACTCTCAAAGCTGAGCTGATTCTAAGATTTCTTGTGGACACACCATGTGTTACCAGAGTGGGTGTGGGCACAGGGTCTTAGCTTGTCCTTTTATAGTTCACCACCCCATCAGCATCCTCAGTGGGGGAGACAGACGGCCAGGCTCTGGCACGATAGCCAGGTGATTCTTATGTCCATTAAGGTTTAAGAAATTCTGATCTATAATAAATGATCAGTGGCGTACTCATCATCCTATATCCCTGTCAAGTTCAGGCTATTCCCAACTAACCAATTGTATTGATGGAACAAAAGTCTAGATCCTGGAAGGGAACAGAAGGAAACAGGCTAATTGTCCTCCAACCTGCCAACAAATCAAACAATAAATACTCGTCTCAACTACATATATCTCCAAGTCCTGGATGATCAGCTTCCATCCCCAACCAGCATTCCTGGATCTTCTCTGATGTTCCCCTTATTGAAGATCTCCCACAGACAGAGGGCATGCAGAGACAATTGGACAGTTTAGAAGCCACAGACCGGGCAGGCGGAAGGAATTTTGCCTCATGCTCTCAGCCCTCAGCTCCATCTCAGCTGTTGTTGACTGCAAACGGCACAATTCCCCAGCTTTTCTTTCACTCTTAGCAGAAAGCCTTAAAGATGTACAGGCTCAACAATGTGACTGTCATCCAAATCACTTAACCCCAGGCGTTCAGCTTCCTCAGCTGCTCCCTCGGCCAGTGGTTCTGTGAGCATTGCTTTATCATCTACTCAACCCTGGTCACCTGCCCCCAGTTGCTGCCCTGCCTTCCTTCCCCATTACACATGGTCATAGGTAGCGGCCTTCACTTCCTTAAGACCTCTGATTTCCTCTATTCCCACTTTGTCACAAAGAAGTTTCAAAGACCCTCAAATCTCTTTGCTAGTTGCAAGACAGAGATCCTGAACCATTCACTAGAAAACAGAAACAGGAGCAAACATTCTCTGGTTTCCATGGTCCCCCAACCTCTTTACTCTCCGGTTGCTGTAAGCCCCTTTTCCATTCATTGTCTCCACTGCCTCAGCTCATCTCCAGCTGGAAGGAATGAGCAATACTTTTTTGTTTCCATTGAAAGATGGTGTAACTCGTTTTCAGAGTTGATATGGTGTGGGGCAGGCATATCAACTGGGTTGGAATTTCAGCTCATAGTCTCAGCTAAAGTCACTATCTGCTGCAAAGCTCTTGAACAACTCATCCAAGGCTATATAACTGATTTCTGGAGGACCCATTATAACCAAGCTATAGTAAATAAAAAATCTGTCATGTTCCAGGGACCTTTAGATCCACAAAACTCCTGTATGGATGGATGATTTGCCAATGAGGGAAGTAGGGAAGCCATGTCACAGAGTCACTTGGGAGAATAAAAAAATGCTAGTCATTTGCTTGGCCGAAGTGGCACATGCCTTTAATTCCAGCACTCTGGAGGCAGAGGAAGGTAGCTCTCTGAGTTTGAGGCCAGCTAGTCTACAGATCGAGTCTGAGGACAGCCAGGGCTATACAAAGAAACCCTGTCTCAAAAAGAGAAAAAGAAAGTTAGCCTCCAGTAGCAAGGTGGGTAAGAAGGGTGGAGCCCTACAGAGGCTCTGCAGAGACCAAGGAGAGAAGCTTGGCCTACTGAATCTTAACTTCTTTTCCCTATAAGATCTTGACCCCAACTATCAGTTTTCAAATAGATATTACCAAATAGATATTGTCAAACAGATATTACTGGTCTGGGCAGTAAATACTGCCGTGGGCTTCCTCTATGTCTGATGCTGCCTGCGAACCCACATTGATACATATGTCCAGTCTTCAGCATTAGAGAGGTCTTGCTTTCCAGGCAGGAGCTGTCCCTCATTGTCTGTGTTGCCTCCCTGATACAAATCACATATCTCAATGAGCCTCAGTTTCTCCATCTGTAGGTGGAGAAAACGATGTGCCTCACTTACTCAGTGCAATGTGTGAAGGGCTGCAGGAGAAGTTCTTGTGACTCAGAAGTCGTCACAAGCCCTAGACTGTGGAGAAAGGAAAACTATCAATTCATCCTCAAGGGCTTCTGGGAGGGGTAGGGAAGAGGTTTGGAAATGGAGGAGGGCATTACTAATCGACAATATTTATCTCGTGGGATTCCTGTGAGCAAAGTATTTACTGGGCAAATGTGCAATGAGACTGTCTATCTTTACCATGCCCAATGATAGAATGAGAAAAGGAATGGTAATAGCAGGGAGGCAGATCCTAACTTATCAAGAGTAATAATTCTCTAATAACAAGAATTGCCAGCTGGGCATGGTGTTGCCTGCCTATGTCCCAGAACTTGGGAGGCTAAGCGGGAGGATGGTGCATTCAAGGTCAGCCTGGAGTGCTGGGAGATTCTGTCTCAAGCAATGGTAACAACAAAAAGATGTAAATAATATTGGTACTACTACTGATGATGATGATGATGATGATGATAATAATAATAATAATAATAATAATAATAATAATAAATTGCCACACAGTAAGCTGGAAGGAGTTTTCCAACACTGGAGCTATGGCACTCAAAGATGGGTTGTCCTGGGTAGGAAAGGCTATAAAAAGATATTCAGAGAATGATGGAATTTGTATTGTTTTCCTCCGGCTCATCTGCCTGACCGTTCTGTGGGACTCTTAAAGTCAGAGCATGTTCTGTCTTCTCTCTCCTTTCATCTACTCTCATTGCCCACTTTCCCACCACTGCTCCTGCCTCAGGTCTCTCATCTGATCTCCAGACACGGTATCTGTTGGTGATTGAACTTAGATGGCTCCAATCCCCTAATTCCCAAATGGATCTATCATTCTCTCCCCAAACCTGGCCCTTCTCCACTTTGTGAGCCAGGACTCAAAGGCAGTTCACAGGCTTGTCACTTTCAAAGGACTCCCTTGCTGAGTTTCAAAGGGAAAAAAAAAAGCAAGCAAGCAAGCCCTGTCAGTAGAGGGAGATCTCAGACAGGAGAAGAAGCCTATAGGCAGTGTGTCAACATACTTTTACATCTATTTTTTTAAATTCCAAAATAAAGTTTTTAAAATTTGCTGTTTTTTCAACCATGAAAAACTTAATGTTGCTGTTTCATAACCTCTGACAAGGTTTTTATTCCCTGTACCTACGCAAATTCTTTCTGCTGTCTTTCCTTATGCAACAGAAGCAGACTTGCTACTTGGATTTTAATGTCCACAAACTCACAAACGCTCACATCCACTCCTTCGCATTTATGTAGAGGCCACACCACTGAACCCACAGGGTGCAGCTGAGCCTAAGCTAGACATAGCAAGGTGGCTGTACATCAAATTCCAGGTTTACCAGGAGGTTTGGTCTGCTTCTGTTCCTATCTTCACTGTTGCATGGTCATAGAAACTTTGCAGCCAACATTACTCTTAGTTCCATTCAGCCTTTTAACCTTACATTTCCATATTTTGCTCCCAGTATAGTTTCTCTTATACTACTGTACAACTTCTTATTGGAAGCTAATTTAAATCCCTTTATAAAAAGGCAGGCAGGATGGATGGATAGATGGATGCATGGATGGACAGATGGTAAGATAGCTACTCTTACTGCCATGTTAATAGAAAGGCTACAGAAATATTTACTATTTCTCTTAATTCTGCCTGAAGTTAATTTTTCCTTAATTCCATTCCTTTCCCCCCTTCATCTCATCTCCTGCCCCCCCTGTATTAATTCCTATTACCCATCCTGTCTCCAGGATAGTATTTGGGCAGTCACAGGCAGGACACTCAAGCTTTCCAGAGAAATGCAACTGAGCATGCTCTAGTCAAGCCAGCATTCACCTCCCTGGCCACTTTCCTGTCCTACTTCTGTTTCCTTGTTCTGTCCTGGTCTCTATTCTGGAACATTCACTTTTATTTAGTGTCCTACCCAAGCTGGCAGCAGTATGGCTTTGTTCAAAAACCAAAACCAGTTCCCACCTCAGACCTTAGGGTGCAAGTCCTATGAAATAGGTAGGATCTCTGCATCTGGGGAGACTTGAAAGGACTATCCTAGAAGAGAGGATCACCAGAAACTGTCTCTGGGGAGGGGGGTTGTCTGCAGGGAAAAATGTAAGGATGAAGGAAAAAGCAATCATGCATGTACACAATTCCCTCCCCACACCTCACGCTCACAGACATTAGCACACCCCTCCACATTCGTATGTTTGCTCTCCAGGTGAGAAATGCCCTCAGCTCGCATGTTCCTCAGAACACAAAGCTTCATACTTCAAGGGTTTAGGCATGAGAACCACATGAGCCAACTCACGCAGCTGGCTTCACAAGGAGCCTCATGACAGTCTGAAAGAACTCAGCCCACAAGCATGGATGGAGTGTTTACTGCCTGCCAGGGAAACTTACAGGCATAAGGGGTGGACATGGGAGTGGGAAAGTAAGGATGTTTGTAGGCCAATCCCTCAAGACTCTTCAGGGAAAAGCACCAGAAAGAAACTAGTTATTCAAAATTGACAAATCAAAATTGACGGTATGGTGGTTTAAATGAGAATGGTCCCCTATGGATTCATGTAACTGATAATGAGTCCTCAGTTGGTGGGACTGCTTGAGAAGGACTAGGGAAGGAGGTGTGGTCTTGTTGAAGAAGATGTGTCACTGGAGAATCTCCTCTCTCTCTCTCTCTCTCTCTCTTTCTCTCTCTCTCTCTGCCTGTGCTTGCAGATCAGGGTGTAAGCTCTCAGTGACGTCTCTTATTACTATGCCTGCCTTCCTGCTGCCTTGCTCCCCACCATCATAATAATCCTGACATCTTAAACTGTTGTGACAGAAGGGCCCCTTTGTTCTTCCTGGCCACCTGGCTGGCTTAGCCCCCAAAATAATCACACAGAAATTGTATTAATTAAATTATTGCTTGGCCCATTATCTCTAGCCTCTTATTGGCTTACTCTCACATCTTGATTTAACCCATTTCTATTAATCTGTATCACCACATGGCAGTGGCCTACTGGGAAAGAGTTGGCACATCTGTCTCTGGTGGCTCCATGGCAGTTCTCTGATTCTGCTTCCTTCCTCCCAGAATTCAGTTCTGTCTTCTCCGCCTACCTAAGTTTTGCCCTATCAGGCCAAGCAGTTTCTNTTTATTGATTAACCAATGAAAGCAACACATAAACAGAAGGAACTCCTACACCAAACTGCAAGTCCCAAATAAAGAAATTCTTTTTTTTTTTATAAGTTGCCTTGCTCATGGTATCTTATTACAGCAATGGAAAAGTCACTAAGAAAACCAGAGGCATTGAACTGTGATTGGGCTCAGTTTCGATTACTATGACAACAGCCAAACTAAATCCTTTCACATTATATAGAAAAAAGAGGTACAGTTTAGACCAAGATAAAAGATAGCCATGAGCACCAGCTTCTCTGGGAAATGTGGTTATCATCAAGCAAATTCATAACCAAGTCATCAACATCTAGGAAAAGGTTAGTCCCAGACCACAGGAAGAAGCAGGGACAAGGAACCACCAAGCATTTCTTGAATTCCAATGGAAAGAAGCAGAAAATACAGGTATCAGTAAAGTAGGATACTCATAAAGTGGCCAGAAAAGACCCCATGCGAGGAAGCCAAAGATTCCCTGCTTGGTCTCTTGGTTGTCTGGCAATGACGATGCTTATTCTTTCACACTTAGCGTTGCGATCAGCTTCGACACCCTGTGTGTAAGAACTCATGTGTTTCCTCCCAGCCTCTAAGCTCAGGTAGGAAAACAGTTCAACCACATTCTCTCCTCAGATGCTATCCCTAGGTAACATATTATGACAGTGCGTATAACCATGCTTCACAAACAGTAAAGCAATAAACATGCATTAATGGCTGTAATTACGAGGAGCTGTTCTGAGTATCTCAAGCTGATCTCTAATCACAATTGCTGTTGTCAGGTCAAATGTGAGAAGAACTCATGCTCCTCGCCTCTGTGATGACGGTGCCAGTCAGGCATGGTGCTGTTGTGATGGCTGGGAGTCATATGGAAATGAGCTTCACTTCACTGGGCATGTCAGATGGTCATTTTAAAAGCTGGGATCTTTTTTTTTTTTTTTTAAAGATAATGGTTTATGTTCAAGAAGCCTATCCCTCTTGCTAGGAGAGGGGCTCAGGCCAGCAGCTGAGGGCCAAACTTCAAACCAGGAGCTTGGGGACCTGGTGGTGTGGTAGATCCCATGGGGGCATTGCAAGGATGGTCAGCCATTTGCAATACAAAGCCAACTTTGACAGAAGACAGGTGGTGATCTTGGCAGCTCATTAGCTTCAGAGAGAAGCAGCCAAGGGCCTGTGGGTGTGCTGGCAAGAGGGTAGGGTCTTCCCAGAAGGGTTGGTGATCGTGGCAGGCACCAGTGATGGCAAGTTCCGTGACATCTCTGCTTGTACAAGAATGCTTAAGCACATTCGTTAGGTCTCTTAATTTTGCTCTCCCAGGTCCCTTCCATCTTCCTATAGGTCATCTCATTCAGCAAGCATCTCTAGACACATGAGAACTCAACCCAGACACCACTTACCATACCTACTATGGAAAAAATACATTCCCTCAGAATATTTATCATGAGTTCAATATGGATTTTGTAAGACCAACAAAAATTCACTTCTCTTCTTGCTGTCAGATTCCTGGCTTTGTAGATACAGAAAGTTGTGAAGTAAAATATCAAAAACTGGAGAGGGGAAGGTAAACCCAACAATATCACCCCTTTGCTCAAGATTTTAAGTAGCTGTTTTCTCCCTGGGTTCTTTTCTCAAAACTTCAGGAGGCCACCTCATCAGTGTGACAATGGCCACTTTGGTGAGGTTTCTTGAGCAACAACCTCCAATATTCTGTATCCTGTTTTTCCATATACATCTTCTTATATAGGAGATTACTGTAACTATTTATCAACTAAGCAAGCATCAGAGACTTTAGATTTATTTAATCCTGGAAGCAAGCCTTTGAGGTCTTTGTTCTTATCCATATTCACAGATGAGAAAACACAGACTTAAACACGGTCACTGGTTCTGGTCTTCCCTAAGCACCCTCTTGTTCTAAGACTGGAAGATACTTAAAAATGGTTGCTGGGGATATTTGCCTATGGCATTTGTTTCTTGAGGGTATGGACAGGGTTTTCCAGGTGAACCCAAGGCTTGGCTCGGGGCAGTTAGCACTCATTTACCTGCTAAAGGATGTATCAAATATGACAACAGTCACGTAATTTTCCAAAATTATAGCTCTGAAGGTCCTAAACCCACCCATCAATTTTGAATTACAATGAAATCTCCCAGTTATTCAATGTCATGCTAAAATTTGAGGAGTAGCCCTGCAGGGGTCACCTTGACCTCTATCTCCTACCTCAGTACAGAGCCAACTTCTGTAATTTACCAGGAGGGCCAAGGAGACCACAGAGCTGTACCTCCTGCTCATCCTTTGACCTCAGTGGGAATGATGATGGAATCTCAAGTGCCCAGAAGACCCTCTACAGGTGTTACCATTTCAAACTAAATCTCCTCTTTCCATAATCACGGATGATGACTCAAAACTACCACCTCAGAGGCCCGCCTCTACCTATAACCTTCACTGGTCCACCCCTACCTTTAACCTTCAGAGGTCCACCCCTGCCTATAACTCTCAGAGGCCCACTCTACCTATAGCGTTCAGAATCCTAGCCCCATCTCTGCAAGCCAATGACTTCTACCCTACAATGTCTAAAGTCTTCCCATACAATGTAACCATCTTGAAACCAACTGTTCAGACCCACAAGTCTGTGGGGGCACTTTTCACATTAGAACCCTAAGAAGTACCATGCTTAGAAGGTTTGAAGCCTAATGCTTTGGTATAACTGCCCTGAAATAGTTAATTTTTATCTTTGAGTTTATGTTTGTGAGTAACATATGATGGGACAGTGGAGTTTGGAGCCCTGGACCATACACTCTCTAGACTAGGTTTTCATGCTAAGCTACAGATTTGCGTAGACTCCTCTTCCTCTCTCTGCCCATTCTTTGTTGTTCCACACATGCCATGTTCAGGGTGGGTAACTTAGGTCCTGCTGCTGCGTTCTGCCCTGGGAAAGGGAAGCTCTACACACCAAGTACAGGAAGAATGGGGGCTAGGCAGGTGTTCTTCTGCATTATAGGACAATAAGATAATGTCATGCTGATCCACCAGGGGTTGGTGTTGTTATTATATATTTAACAGGCACATAAGTACTGGGTAGGAGTTACCATCTTTTAGAAGCCACCCATCCCTGAACGTTGGAGCAACAGGCCTAAGGGACCCCACAATGGATTTATGAAACCACATCATCTTTCTGAACTGAGCCCTGCAAATTATGAGGCCCACCAGCCTTGTCTATAGCTCTTTGAAGTATGTTTTTGACTATGATGTCTCTTTGAATATAGTGTGATTGTGAAGTCACAATAAACATATGACATTACTGTGATCTTGAAGGGTGCTGAGTGCAAGACACTAACAATTTAATAAGTTTGGGCTTTTGCTCTGACCTATGTTAATGTGTAATTTCATGCATTTTTGCACAGCAAGAGAGAAGTGCTTAAGAACGCATTTGATTATAAGATCTATGTGAAAATGCATTATCTGCCTGCCTTGAGCATGGTCAACTGTTGACCTCGCCAATTAGTCGATTCAGAATGAAGATTCTATTACAATGAACAAATATTCCTTGAATAATTTCTATGTGTAAAGTCCTATGCTGGGGCCAATGGAATGCTTGCAGATGTGTGATATCGCTTCTTATCTTTGGAATGCTTGCAAGCAAGTTGGAGGAGGCAAAGACCCATGCATGGATGACTGAAATGTCAGAGAGAAAATGGGGTTTGTGAAGCTGGACTGTTGTGGGCCAATCCCTGGCAGTGAGGGCTCTTCCCTAGTTCCATTCCTACTCTATGGGACAGAAGGTCAGCTTGTTTTAGGGTTTATCTTTGGGAAGATGTGCTTACCTCCAGTTTGGGGATAAATCTTGGCTGACTGAGTTGGGTCCATGCTAATCTTTTGTCCCTTGTCAAGTATTGGTTGACTATGAACACTGACTCAGTTCTGACCGATGGAACAGACAACAGAGACTTCTGGACTGCTCTCACAGGATTGCTTACGATAGAGCATGCTTCTGGGCTAGAGTGAGCTGCTTGGCTTACTCCCCTGGCTCTGGGGCTGAGAGTCATAAATGACTCAGCTGTGCTCCCTCCACTTCTTCAGATCAGTTGAATGGGGTTAATGATAGTATTCGCATCGTAGGGTTTTGAGGATGTAAAGTAGTTCATGTGTGTAAAACATTTAGAAGATCTTCAGGGTTGCTCAAAGGAAAAGATACAGTATCAATTTTTGGCTTCTAAAGGCCACAGCTTGCTCTGCTGTGTCTACTTGTGCAGACTGATAAGGCTTCCTGGAGGGGCACCTGCTACGGTTGTCCTCCATGGTTGCCATTGTTTCTCTCTTACCATGCTCAAGTAGGGACTCAACTTTACTTAGCACTTCTATACGGGTGCTGAGTTTGTAGGATGTGATGCTATCCAGGGTTTGGGGCATCCCCTGGAGCCACAGAGCACATCCTTTGCAGAGTGGAGGGAGTGGGGGCAGGGGTAGGAGGGGTTACTCTAAAGATAAAGTGACAAAAGGTTTTTAGGAAAATGTATGGAGCGCAAGGAACCAGTCCAAGAAGCCCCAGAAACAGTCTAATATAGGATGTAAAGTTTGTGGTTTCAGCGGAAAAAAAAAAATCAAATGAACCTAAACACCTATTGAAAATGCAGGCAAGGTGGCTTATGGACTCATGTGCACCCATGGATTTTGCTGTCATTATCCTTCCTGCTTGGCTTGTGAGTGCCTGAGGACTCCATGACAGGGAAGGAGTGACCAGCTACCCCTAACCAAAGCCATGAGCCTACGGCTTTGCAGTATTCCCTTTCCCATCATCTGCCCCTCCCCCGCCCACCCCAACGCTTTCCCTGGCAGTTTTGTGGGCAGCCTTGTATCTATTTCTGCCCACTAAATTTAGTAAGTTTGATTATGCACAGACTAAATCAGATCTGAGCCGACGATCCAGATTCTTTTCCTCCAAGAGGCCCTTTTGCTTCCTGTGCCTTATAGGGACGGACTAAAGCTTTGACTGGCCAATGGCTCATGCCGCCCAAGACCGTAATGTTGTTCTGGAAGGTTCTATGTGCACATCTGCCCTACCTGGCTCTATTCTGACATTTGGTGCCCTACTCACATGAACATCATCTTTTGTTAGTGATCTTCCAGACCTTTTCCATTGAATACACGGTACCTCAGAGTCACCTACGTTACGATAAGCAACAGTACTTCATTCTTGCCTTTTTAAATTGTTATTTTAAATTAATTTTTGGTTAGAATAAAAAAAAGGATTTCCTTATGCTATTTCCACGCGTATTTACAATTACACAGTTTTTATTCCCCCCCCCACCTGCTTCCAGTCGTCCTTTTGCATTCCCAACACATCCCCTGCTCGCTCCCTTGTTCCTCATCCCTCTCCCTTTATTACATTTCCTTCTTTCCTGTCTCATGCTCCCCCTTTCCTTTAATGTGTAACAAGTATACATGTGCACTCACGTACGCACACAGAGAGAGAGAGAGANGGGAGGGAGAGAGGGAGGGAGGGAGGGAGGGAGGGAGGGAGATTCTTCAGATGAGAGAAAATGTGGTATTTACCTTACTGAGTCTGGCTTATTTCTTTTAATATAACTATTGCCAGTGTTCCATCCCTTTCCATACTTTATTACTGAATATTATTCTATTGTGTACATCAAGTACACTTTATTAATTCTCCATTTAGAAGACATTGTTGTTTCTTCTAGTTCTGGGGAAGTAAAGTTTTATTATGAATAAAGCAACAGTAAATACGCAGTTAACCGTGTGTAAATCCTAGGTGTGAGGTTCCTGGGGCATAATGCTAAGTGAATGCAAGAAAGTGCCCGAGCCTTTCGCAAAGCAGCTGTTAAGGCTTCTCCGTGGCTTTCTGTCTTCACCAGCACTTCGGCTTAACAGCTATGTTTATTTTAGCTGCTACAGCAGGTGCAGGATACCCCATGCTTTTACTTTGCATTTCCTGATGACCGATCAGGCTGAATTGTCATTTGCTTATCTCCTTTTCCTCTCCTTTTGTTTCGTTTATTCCCTGAGTTCTTCTTCTTCTACACTGCAGAAGTCCTTTTAAGTCCTTTTTATCCTTCAGGTCTGTGATTTCCAAATGCTCCATCCAGTGTGGGACTTGTGTTTTTATTGTCCTACAGAGGTGATGAGTTCTTAATTTTGATTAAGTATGCTTTTACCTCATCTGTCAATCGATTGATTGACAGAGTTTCACTATGTTGCCAAGGCTGGCCTTCATGGCCCTCCTGCCTTTGCCTTCCAAGTGCTGTGAAAACGTCTGTGTATAACACATCTAGCCTTTTCCCTTTCATTGAATTTTTGGGATGACTCTTATGAAGTCTTTAAATCTTTATCTAACATAAGGCACAATAACATTTTCTATGTTTTGTTGTAGAATTTTTTTGTTCTAGAATTTTTATGCCCTTGTATTTTACACAAAAATTTGCAATCTCTTTTGACTTACTTTTTATAAATGCTATGAGACATGGGTGGAAACTATTCTTTGATAATTACATGTTAATTTCTAATAATTCCAGCATCATTTTAAAATAATGACTTAATTCACCTATTTTCATATTTTTGCATGTGTGTATGTATGTTATGAATGTTTGCATGTGTGAATACACATATACATGGGGGTGCACATGCACAGGTGTTTAGGTGTGTAGAGGTCAGATGTTAACAACTGGTGTGTTCCTCTATTTTTCTCTACCTTGAGTACTGAGGCACAACGTCTTGTTGCCTATCCAGCTTGCTCAGGGAATCCAGTCTCTGTCTCTGAGTGATAGGATTACAGAGAAGGTGCCACACTTGGTTTTTAAGCTGGTGTTGGGATCTGAACTCTGGTTCTCATGCTTGCATGGCAAATGCTTCATGCACTGAGCCATCTCACTTCTCCACTGAACTCCCTCTGCTGTTTTGCTGAGAATCAATTGACAGTATGTACTGGGTTGTTTCTGAATTTTATGGCACAGAGCTTCCAATAGTCCTGTTAGTGTTGATAGCTTTGATTCTACAACCAGGCAGATGCTTTTCTGTTTATCTTTTCCAAAAACCACTGTCTGAAATGTGGTTCCTTTTTTGAAGTCTGCCAAGAAATGGCAAACCATAAGCCTTTCTGGACTATAAAACCAGAAGGTTTGTACCTATCGCACACCATACACACCCCACGTACACGCTACATACATACTATGTATACACACCACAAGTCCACAAGTTTTCACCGCACACATAATACAGGCCACATACATGTACCACGCGCATCACATGTATGTACACCCCAGACGTAGATACCACACGTACATAACAAACAATACACAAACTACACATGTAGACCACACACACACATACACATATGCATGTACAGCAAACACACACTACACAAATGATACATGTACACACATTTGCATTCTTCTCTCCTTTGCTGCAGTGGAGGACAGGAGGAGGACAGTGTCACTGCCAAACATTAACTGGGGAGCCACTCTCAGTCCAGATTTTCAAACACTCTCCCATTTGGTTCCCAGCATCAGTAGGCTGCTGTAGCCTGGGCATCAAAGAGAGGAACTGTAAAGAAATACACTCAAGAGCTAGAATTCTCAAGAGAGTCATATTTTTTAATCATTTTCATTTTTAATTAAATTTGTCTCTGTTGAGTGGGAGAAGAAAGGCAGAAAGGCATGCACCCTACCTGACAGCCCACCTAAGAGACTGGGTTATGGCTGAGTTACCCTTGGCCTTTGAGCAGCTCTGTCTGACCTTTTCTTGGTCACAATGTTTGTGCCTTCGTGAAAAGCAAGAGTTGTTGTAAGGAAGGCTGCTTATTGGTTTCCCAGCTGCTCAGCCCCAAAATAACCACACAGAAGCTGTATTAATTAAAACACTGCTTGACCCATTAGCTCTAGCTACTTAATGGCTAACTCTTATATCTTAATTTAATCCATTTCTAGTAATCTGTGTATCGCCATGTGGCTGTGGCTTACCGGGTAAAATTCCCGGAGTCTGTCTCTGGCAGGGCTGCATGGCTTCTCTCTGACTCCACTTTCTTCCTCCCAGCATTCAGTTTAGTTTTCCCCGCCTACTCTGTCCTACCCTATCAGGTCAAGCCAATTTTCTTTATTTATTAATGGTAATCACAGCATACAGAGGTGAATCCCACATCAAAGAGTTGACTCTGTCCAGCTGTCTCTAGGTAGCTTTCCTGTAAAAGCCTTGTCCATAGAATATGAAAGGAAGCAGAACTCAAGTTACTGGTTTACATGGTTATAGCTTTCAGAAAGTGAGTTTTCTAAAGTCCCTTCCAACTATTCAAGGTCCAGATGTTTTTGCTTGGAATGAATTGTGAATCATCAGCTATTTACCTTACTAAGAGCTGGAGCACAAGGAAACGGGAAAAAAGTGAAGAAGGAAAGAAACCAGTACTTACTGCACACCACATGGAAGCCACAACAGGCACACTATGGAAAGCTTTTAAAAAACTCAACAAGTTATATATTTTTGTCTCATTTTACAGATGAGAACACCAAAGTCTGGGCAGGTTGGCTAAGTTGACTTGTAGGTTGTCATGCTAGCAAGTGGTCAGCCTGTTCTGGGACTCCATCTGATGTGGCATGATTGCATCAGGAAGGATGGTACAGGGATAGAAATGTAATGTTCAGAGTAAAGACATTAGAGAGATATTAATATGAATGTTATGCAATGTTTTGCTCTTTTGGTTTTTGGGGGACCACCTAGCTCCCAAATATCACTCATGAAAGCTTATTCTTAGTTAGGAATGCCAGGCATTAGCTTGACTTGTTTCTTGCTAGTTTTTCTTAAATTATCCTATCTTTGGCCTCAGGACCTTTAGCTTTCTCTATTCTTTTATTCCATTTCTTTCCTTCTTATTCAGGTGGCTGGGTGGCTGGCCCCTAAAGTCCTCCTCCTTCCTCTCTCTTTCCCAGATTCCTTTCTCCCCCAGAGTTCTTGTTATATTTATCCTCTCTGCTTCCCAGTTCTACCCATTTCTTTCTCCTGCCTCGCTATTGGCCACTTAGCTCTTTATTAGAACATCGGGTGTTTTAGACAGGCACAATAACACAGCTTCACAGAGTTAGACAAATGCGACATAAACAAAAGCCACACACCTTAAAATAATATTCTCGAACATATGAATAGCAAAAAAAATATATGAGTGTCACTATCCCACAGTTTTGTTCAGCACTGGTTTCTTCTATAGTTTTTATATAGCCATAAAGAAGGGGGGTTTCTCAGACACATTTTGTGGTAGTTTGAATGAGAATGTCCCCAGAGGGTCTTATGTTTGAATGCTTTGTCCCGGTTGGTGGAACTGTTTGGGAAGGATTAGCAGGTGTGTGGCCTTGCTGGTGGAGGTTTGTCATGGTAGAAATGGGCCTCTGAGGTTTCAGAAGACCATGTCATTTGCGGTCTGCTCTCTTTCTGCTTCCTATATGTGAATCCACTGTGAGCTCTCAGCTTCTGCCCCAGCACAAAGCCACACCTGCCTGCTGCCACCACGATAACCATGGACTCTAAACTTTTGAAACAGTGAGTCCCCAAAATGAAATACTTTCTTTTCTAAGTAGCCATGGTCACGGCGTTTTGTCATGGCAGGAGAAAAGGAACTGCGACATATTTGTTGTGTCTGTCTCAGTGTGGCAAGTTCTCTGTATCACAGTAAATATGTATAGCTTCTTTTCCTTTTCCCATTGAATCAGCTTTATGCTTTTCAAAAATACATACATATTAGGTTATATATACACTACATATTACATATTATACCTCTATTTTTATTTTCCCCACTTTTCAATTGTTTTTAAACTTTGTATGACAAATGATAGAATTGGTATGGTATTTTCATGCATATACTATGTATAACTTCTAAAGAGAGAGATTCTCAGTCACACAATCTAAAGTCAAATAAATTTCAGACATGTAACTTATTGTATTTATTTGTTGTTAAGTGATTTTATTTTCATTTATACATGTGTATCTTTGCCTATGAGGATGAATGCCCCATGTCTATAGGTGCTTTGGTAGCTGGAGTTACAGGTAGTTGTGCCTCATCTACTTTGAATCCTGGAAACTGAACTCTGGTCCCCTGGAAGAACAAGCAAGCACTTTTAACTGTGGATCTAGCCCATCAAAATGTAATTTAAGGGACTCACGATTTGAGTGTATTAGAATAACTGCCTCACAAATACTCTTTAGTGAACGAAAGTCAAAGAACACTGTTAAACTCCATGCCTGTTGATAAGGAAACCAATATCAGGGAGAGACAGAGTGATGCTTCAAGCCATGAAACTCAAAGTCCCACTTTGTGGGACTCTCCAGCACTCTTTCAGCGTGCAATTGCTATGTACCAAATTCTGTGTCTTGGATCATAAACCACTGAGCCCACCTCTGAGACAAAAAGTCAGTATTACTCTGAACCCTTACCCTAGCTCCAGGAACATGTAAGTTTTTAGAGACACATAGAGCGCTTCTTACCAGCAGCAAGAGTCTCTAAATTGAGGCTGTTCTCAGATCTGAAGCCTTTTTGGTTTCCCAGTGTTACATTCTGAAAGCCACAGCTCTGTCTGTGGGATAGAGAAACAGCACCACCTCACAAGCCAGTTAGCACTGCACAAACACCTTTGGGCTCTGCTACGTACACTGCAAGTTTACGAACGGGCTTTGGTGTCTCACCTATACTCTTGTTGGCTTACTTACAGTCTATTAATATTGACAAAGGCCACTGAAAGTCTTGTTGATCCGTGAGAACAGACGAGGACTATAATGATCTAAAAACCACACCGTTAATGGTACTCCTGGTTGATTAAAGTGCTTGGTGTGGGGCACTTTCCTCACATAATGACAGAAAGGGACTTTGAGGACCAGATGCTCCACGGTCTTCACTGAAGTGCCTTTCTAATCATAGAAGGCTCAGCTAAGCTAAATCTCAGATGAATGTAAACAACTAACAGATGTGATCGAGTTTAAGGGGCCCCAGAAGAAAGCTCATGCAATTACAGAGAGAGGAATTGACTGATAACAATATGTAATCTGGGATGTCCTTGACGGCTGATCTGAAAGAGCCATGCTTACAAGGTTTTTATTGGATATTTGGGATAATGCATATATCCTGATTATAAAGGGACTACACATTCACTGTAGAGAAAGCGAAAAGTGGGAAAAGTCAAGAAGACCTCTCATAATGCCACTAGATAAGGATGTTTTTCAGCTAACTGTACCGGATGTCATTTCAATTTCATTTATGTGATTACAGATGTTAATGTTTAAGTGCTGTTTGACAGCTTTCTTTCTGTTTAACATAAGCAAGCATTATGCCATGAGATAAATTATTAAAAACTTTTCAGTGGAATTTTATGGGCAGAGCACTATTTGTTCAGTAATGGTGAATGCTTATATCTTATAATATCATTTTTTATAATGGCAAGATATACTTCTGGAAAAAATGCTTAGGGTGTCACAACTGCAATAACTCCCTTGGCATAGAGTCTTGGAGGCAAACTCAACATGTTAACATATATGGGCATATGTAAGGCTCCAAACTCTCACCTTACATGTACCCCTGAAAGTGTACTGGCTGCCTCCATATCTACCAAGGGAAGTGCTATTCTCATGACCTCTTTTCCTCATCCTCAGCCTTACATGTACATGGTTAAATACTAAGGATTAACTTGGTTACGAGGTCTCTCTCCTAAATTCCAGAAATTTGTGTACAACATCAAGTCTCCATCTTTACTACCCCATCATTGCCCATAGTGACCTGGGCAAGTTTAAATATAATGTTAGACCACATGAAAACTATCATCCAAGTCATAGATTTTATTGGGCCCAAGCAAATCAGAGGAAAATTATAGACACACATCAAATAAAACAATACTGTATTTTTTAAATTCTGTTTCAACTCATCTAATTGACCTGGGTGGATTTTTTTTTAATTTTCTTCTAATAGCTCACTTCCCTTATGACACTCAGAGGTAGGCTATAGGGCAATGGTTCTCAGCCTTCCTAATGATGTAACCCTTTAATACAGTTCCTCATGTTGTGGTGACCCCCAACCATAACACTATTTCCATAAAATATCAATATTTGTTGGTTTTGTTCTCTTTGTTTGTTTTTGTTTTTTTAAAACAGGATTTCTCTGTGTAGCCCTGGCTATCCTGGAAATCGATCTGTAGATCAGGCTGGGCTAGAACTCACAGAGATCTGACTGCCTCTGCCTCCTTGAATGTTGGAATTAAAGGCATGTACCACTACTGGCTGACTGCTTTTGTTTTCTTAATGATTCCATTCTGACTGGGGTGAGATGAGTATCCACGTGGTTTTAATTTCCATTTTTCTGATGCCTGGTGAGGTTGAACATCTTCTCATGTGTTTATTGGTCATTTGTGTTTCATCTCTAGGAACTGTCTGTTCATTCATTAACCCATTTATTGACTGATTTGTTTAATTTTTTCCCTGTGAAAATATGTAAGCTTTCTATATTTTTGGACTTTAAGTTGTTTTTACTGGCATTCATTGATCATACATAATAATGGGTCTCCTTATATGTTCACACATGCACATAATCATATTATCATTTCCTGGTACCCATCTTTTGGTGTAGCATTTTTAGTTCTTGTAGATTCTATAAATTAATCCTCAGTTGGATGTATGGCTAATAAAGATTTTTTTCTCCTATTCTGTGTGCTGTCTCTTCACTCAATTCTTTCCTTTGCTGTCAAGAAGCTTTTGAATTTCCTAGGGTCCTATTTATCTACCATTGGGCTTATTTCCTGAGAAACTGGAGCCCTATCCAGGAAGATGGTGGGATACACGAAGATGAAAAATAACAGCTCAGAGAGATCAGTGAGAGGTTGACATTGCTTGTCGCAGCCGCTCAGTGTCTGCGGCCGGGTGAGGAGAGAGACAGGCACTCATTGATTTCATAGTGAATCATCTGACCAAGGGGAATGGGCGATGAACTGAAATTGCAGGAAAACAATGCAAAGTTTGTGCCAAGATACCCTGAAGGTCAACATCAAACCCAAAAATTAGAGCTCCAAGTTCCAAAGTGAACAATATTAGATAACCATCCCCAACTGGCTCTACAGAAACCAAATCACCATTAATTATTTTGAACAAGTTATCTGGCCACATATTTTATATATGCATTTATACATTCATATACATGTATACTTAGAAACCCGAGATCTTTGCTGGATTCATTCATTCATCATAAACATTTCAGAGGCAGTGTAGGTAGCTTGAGTGAGAATGTACCTTAGTTCAATATTGAATATAAAAACCACTCTTTCATATGTCACCTTCTTTTGGTAACAATCAATAAAATACTGCTTGGTCATAGTAGACAAAGGATGTGCCTTTATGAGACTACCATGATTCTAAATAGGCTTATGGGTGATCATTAGGAAGAATGGGATGGGAAAACAGAAGTGGATGGAAGCGTCAGGAAAGCTGAGCCCATCAATGAGGATTCGTTGATTATGGAAGGAATGAACATTAGAGAAGTATTTATTAGAGGAGTCTGAGTTTTTCCCAGAGAAAATGTGGGGTACACTGGGAGAGTGGAAAAGATATTTAACTATTTTAGTATTTTGGTTGTCATAATAGATAATATTGTGTCTCTGAAATTTATGTTTCAGTTTAAACTTCAGTAACTGTCAATGGGACATTGGCCATGTAACCAAGTTTAGATGAAGTTATATTGAGTTACGCCTAGTATAGACAGGAACCTTATGAGAGAAAATGATGCAGACACATACAGGGAAGAAGACCATGTGGACAGGCAGAGATGCTGGGCACTGCCACAGGGAACACCAATCATCAAGTGGCACCAAACCCCTGAAAAGACTAAAAACCTCAGGGCAACTTCTCTACGTGAGTTTCGAGCTTTGAAAGGGAACAGGTTCTTAGTCACTCTTTGATTTCAGACTTCAGACCTCCTGAGCTGAGGGACAAACCATTGCTCTTCTAAGCAACCTGGCTTGTAACCGCTTACTGTGGCAGAGATAGGAAAACAACATAGCTATTGACAAGCACTCTTGGTGAATTCCTGTAGGTAAGGGTGAGGTTCTAACCTCATAAACATAAGGCATTATTATCTTTACCGACTTGTGCAGGTTTTGTGACGATGGGGTGTATTGCTCAGTAAGAGTCCACTTACCTCTTAATAATGTGGTGGCAGGTGATGCCCATTATGTGAGGGGCACACAGAGAATCTGAAGCTCTAGAGCAAAAACGGCCATGTAAAGTTGAGCCGTCATCTTCTAAACTTCCCTAAGACAGCATGTGAAAGCCTCCTCCCATAATTCCCCACGCTTCAGCTGACCACATGCATAGTGGCCCAGAGGCTTCATTTTGCATGGAGTCCTCTGTAAAGCGTTTTGATGAAGAATGCTAGAATAGCCCTTGAGGTTTCCAAGGATTGAATTCTTTGATAAGCACTTCTTCCAATTTTGTAAACCACAAAGCTCATCAAATTCTCTCTAAACGAAATCCTTTGCCAAACCCGGGTGTAATGGGCCTTCATGGGGATCCACAATGTTTAAAAAGTATTTCAAAATATTTTGGCATAGGGTAAGAAGCCAAATTAGATCCAATAATCTGTCTGTATTTAATACTGTCAATGCATCATGTTTATTTCTAATTTTATCTGTATTATAAAACACAACATACGTTTCTGTACATGTACACAATCTATCTATGCATGCATATGCATGTGTATATACACATACATGCACAAATATTTGCTAGTTCTGCACTTTCTGTGATTATTGCTGTTGCTGTACATGCTCACAATTGAAAGATTAATTTGAAGTGCTCGGGGAAGATGTCCATAAAGTGGTTTTACTCCTAGGAGCTGATGGTCAAAAATACTTCAGAGATCACATCCGTGACCTTTCAGGATACGGTTTTCATAAAGTTCGGAAAAGGATAGGTTCTATTTTATTGCTGCCATAGCAATAAACTAGGTGATAGCTCCACAATGATGGAGCTGTCAAAAATAAAATGCTAACAGCACAATTGTTGAGGGTCCTGGTGGGAAAAGAGAGGGCAGGTATTGTCGCACATATGAGGCTGCAGAGGGACTTCTAGGAGTTCAGAGTTTTAAAGAGTATTTGACAATTAGAGAGGGAATCCCATCCAAGGAATTGTGAAGGGATGATACTCTTACTGGAAAAAAAAAATCCTGGAGCTAAAGACATTCAAGTAGTGCCAAGGCTTACAGAAAATATCAAGGAAAAATAAGAATTCTGAGCAGCAAACATATGAAGTACCATGATAGAGACAAGGGAAGGGATTTACCGTGAGTTCGCCGTACATTCATTACTGCAGGAGCTTCCCTGTTAGTATTTGGAAAGATCTTTTGAGGTGGTTATCACAAACGCCACTCATAGAAGATGATGGGAGGAAGTTCTGATGGTAAACAGGTTCATTAATCTGTCTGAGGTCATGAAGCACCAATCAGCACACAAAAGAAATCACATGGAAGCAGGGTACCGCAGACTCAGAGTAACAACCTAGTGATAGATGACCCCCTCCATTCTGTCCTTTCTTCCTCCTACAGTGCTGCCTGCTTATAGCTTCTTAGTTGCTGCTTCCGATTGTGTCCGACTCATTCCTTAGATGCCCCTCCTTCCATTTGGTTAATCATTGCTCAACACTGCTGAGTCTCTGAAATGCACCAAGTGAACGGGGACACAGCACATACTAGGACTCAGTCCCTCTTCTCAGGAGGGTCACATACATACAGACAGAAAAGTGGCCCCAAGCTACCACAAGGCTTTAGTACCTGTGGGAGCCAAGCTAGCTGGGAAGTGAATGGTTTGATGACCTTTTACCTATTAGGAGGACATTTGGATAAGAAAGTAGACAAATATGGCAATATAAATGGATGAAAACCCAAGGTTTGTCAGATTAAAAATAATAGAAAAATAAAAGGGTTTAAATTTACTCAATTATATATACTATGAGATACTTTAAAAAAACATAAATATTGAAAGGTAAGAACAGTTAAGCAGGTTTGCTAAAGGCATAAAAGATGAAGATGAAGTTCAGACTGCAGGCACATGCTAGCCCCTGCTCCACAGCACTCTTTATTTTATTTTATTTTTTTTTAGAATCCATCCTTTAGCAGCTGGAGGATTCAGGAAGAAAATGCTAAGTTCCAGGAGGAACTTGGTGTGAGTCAGCATTTTCTACAGTTTGCTGGAAGCCACCCAAAGCACAGAGAACAGAAAACTTCCTCAGACCCCAGAGCACATTTCCTATAAAACCAGGAGAAAGACATCTGCAGCCACCAACATCCGTGCAAAGGCTGGAAAAGCAGTTGAGATTAGAACGAGACAGATGGGTGTGTGTACAAGAGAAGTACATGCGATTACAGAGCCCAGGAGGCCCGGATTTTATAATGTGAGCAGACACTATGTCACAAAGTTTAAACTATGAAAAAGCCTTGACTTGCATGAAGGATGTAATTACATTAATGAGATATCATGGTGCAGAAATGCAACCGAAGGAAAGACATTGATGGGCGGAGACAGAAACGTCCTTGTGACGTTTTACTAACTCAAAGATTAAGATGGAGAAAAGCATTAAAGATGTGCCATTTAAGTCTCAAAGCAGGGGGAAAATCTCCTGTCACCACAGTGTTTGTTGTACATCCTTAGTGAAAATTCTAGATGCATGGTAGTGGGCACATGCCTTTAATCCCAACATTCGGGAGGCAGAGGCAGGCGGATCTCTGTGAGTTCAAGGCCAACCTGGTCTACAANGAAGAAGAAGAAGAAGAAGAAGAAGAAGAAGAAGAAGAAGAAGAAAGAAAATCTAGGAGGACTTACAAGAAACCATAACATACAATGTGACGTCAGTGGTTATCAAATGGGGCAAGAGGGAGGTGAAAGAGGTCCCTACTGAGAAAAAGATTTTTCATTGCCTCTTAACAGCATACTCGAAATGATGCAACTGTATCAGCACTTCAAAAACTTAACCTTCAGGACTGAGAAAGTGGTGACAACCAAAGACCTGGATGTTCTCACTAAGAAATTAAATAAGAGCGCCACACAGCCAGCTGATCTGCTTGTCTTCCTTTTCAAGATGGTGGTTGAGAGGGACTAGAGTGGATCCAGATATTCAGCTCATCTGGGTACCACTTTGGTGAAGGATGGAGAGTATTTCCTCTAGCCTGGAGTGAGGATTGTGGACTTGACAGAAACACAAGTGGAGTCATTTCCAAGACCATATAAAGAAGGAATGGAGTACGCTAGAGAGGATCAACTTTGAAAGAAGATTGTATTATTTCTTTAGGAACTGGTAAGCATGATTAATATGCTACACAAAAAGGATTTCAAGAGTAAACAATCCATCAGCTCTAGAAAGATCTAAAAACATCAGAGGGGTGCATGAACAGAAAAATACAAACACTTGAACTAGTAAAGCATACAAAAGAAGAGTTGTATGTTGGGAAAGGGGAAGATTGTGGCTTAAAAATAGATCCTGTGAAAATATGCTTTTCAGCTTTAATTGACTAGAAGCTTGAGTAAGATGAATCTCCAACTTAATTGAAACTCATATCACACTATGCCATTAGAAGCAGGATTCAGAACATTCACAATCTGTTCTCTGTATCTGACGCTCAATGGAATACAGAGACTTCCTTGAGTTTTGTTCTGGGAATGTTTCTTAAAATGACATTGACAAGCCAGGCTACTTCATAGAGAAAAACCAATCATGGTTAAGAGTCCTCGCCATTCTTCTACATTTTCTGAATCTGGTACTCAGTATCTAGGGAAGGTGGCTCACAACCATGCATAACTCCAGATTCAGGGGACCAGACACCTCTGGTCTCTGTGGGAACCTATGTACTTGCATGCATGCATACACACACACACACACTCACATACACACACACATACACTCACACACACACCTATATAAGATTTCAAATTACTTACAAAGATCTTAAGAAATTTTTGGATCTATTGAAAGTTGTACAGACTGAAACATTCAGTTTAACAAAGAGGTAGAGGAATGAGCATGCACATCTGTTGCAGGCCAAGGCAAGATTGTTTGTGATCTGAGAGAGGTAGTGCCTTCTAGAAGAGCATAAGAGGCAAACAACCATCGATCCAGTATTTTCATTTCTAGACATCTCATTTGAGATGCCACTGTACAGATTATTATATTTGAAGATGTTTATATGGTAAAAGTAGAGGAATCAAGCCAAATGCCAGCAAACATTTTAATTTTTTTTGTTTGCTTTTTTCTTCTTCTATAAAGGGTCTTGATATGTCAACAAGGTGCCCTAGAACTTGTGATACTCCTGCCTCAGCCTTCCAAATGCTAGGCCAAGGCATGAACTAGGGTTTCTTTTTGTTTATTTGTGTTTTAGATATTAGGACATATCCATGTTCTGGGCTTTCATGCATCTACTAAAAAGAATAAAGCAGACCTATCACTGGAGATCCAGGAGTGTCTTAGTTATGGTTTCTATTGCTGTGAAGAGACACCATGACCACAGCAACTTTTATAAAGAAACCATTTAATTGGGGTGACTTACAGTTTCGAAGGTTCAGCCCATTATCATCATGACAGGTAGCATGGTGGCATTCAGACAGCTGTACTGATGGAGCTGAGAGTGCTACATCTTACAGGCAACAGGAAGTCAGCGGATTGTCACACTGAGGGAAACTTGAGCAAAAGGGATCCCCAAATCCGGCCCCCAGAGTGACACACTACCTCTAAGAAGGCCATACCTCTTAATAGTGTCACTCTCTTTGGGGGCCATTTTCTTTCAAATCACCACAAGGATTTATCACGTAGGATGAAGACTATTAGGAAAACCTTATTATGGAAATAAGAACAATATTATATGTAGGTACATGCATAGAAAATCACAAATACATAATTATACAAACTGAATTGTAATGAGTGGTGTAAAATGAGGAGAGAAAGATGGTGGACCCTATATGGACCATTTTGTAACTTCTGGATAATATGTGAGCATGTTGGGTTTTGTAATTATGGAAATTATTTTAAACTAGAAAGATATCTGACATGGTCAGCACTGGAATGTTTATGGCTGGCCCAAGGGAGACTGGGTGATACACAGGGAAAAAACTGGATGAGAAGACCTCTCACTGAGTGCTCTCAATACAAAGTGTCCTAGAATTACTGTCTATTCTTTCCTCTCCAACTCACAGAGCCAGGTCCAAAAAGGTGACAGAGGGGAATTTTTAAAAGACATTCATCATGGTATTCTTAAAGAGACCTCTTGGAATACACTACCACAGGGAACAGGTAATTCGTTCTGACATAACCTTTAGAGCCTCAGAAAGACTGCCTCCAAACAGTGGATAGCAATTTCATGGGGCTAAGGATACAAATACATCCACGACATTACATGATGTCTTTGTTCACTTTCTATTGCTGCAATAAAGACCACAACCGAAAGGAGCTTAGGGAGGAGAGGGTTTATTTGGCTTGCACATCCCAGTCATGGTCCCTCACGAAGGGAAGACAGGAGGTCAGGGCGGGAATCTGGAGGCAGGAACTGAAGCAGAGGACATGGAGGCGTACTGCTTACTGCCTTGATTCTCCTGCCTTGTTCAGTTTATTTTCTAATATACCCCAGAACCACCTGCCCAGGAAGGGAACACCCCCACCACACACAGTGTGCTTGGCCCTCCCACACTAATTATTAATCAAGGAAATGTCCCATAGACTTGCCTATGGGGTAATCAAGGCACTTTTAAAATTGGTATCGCTCTTCCCAGATAACTGTATCTAGTGTCCTGTTGACAAAAACAAACAAACAAACAGAAAACTAATTGAACACAGGGGTCTAAACACTGGTTACCACGACAGGCTGATTTCCTGTCTTCTTCTGTGATCAGGTGGAGAACCCTGCTCTTTTAGTACGAGGCAGAAATGTCTCGTTCAAGCTTTGGGGATAACAAACAGCACAGGCCTTTCCAATGCTTGCAGTCACAATAGAAGGTAGTGACATCTCAAGGAGCCTCTGGTATCTTCCCATTTCTACTCCAAATGCCCAAGAAACAGGTGAAATTACATAGGTACTCACCTACTTACCATTTATTGGCTACAAAGTGCACTTTCCTGTAGTGTCTCCCCTTTCTTGAAAAGAGTGGTGTCCATAGACAAGGAGACATACCTGTACCCTTGAGTCAGAGTTGGATTAGCACTCTTGGTAGTCATACCATTACTTTGATGGGGAGGCAAGAAGAGAGTTGAAAACCCCATAACCTAACAAGCTTACATGAATGAGTCTAACTGGGGACTAAAATTGATAAGCAATTTTCATTCTGTTTTGTTTTGCTGAGCCATGTGCCACTTTAACATAAGGGTATCTCTGTTGAGTAATTGCTATTTGTTGAGCGTGAACACATACAAAGAATTGATAAACATTATTAAGCTATTAAATCATCACAACAGAGCTGCAAAGGAAGCCTGGAGAGAATAAATGACTGGCCCAGCATCACACAGGCTACAGCTGAAGAACTAAGTTTCCAACTCCCAGACCCAAACACCACATCAACCTGCTTTTCCAAGTCAAAGTTAACTGGACATACCATTGGTAACAGAGTTAAGTTAGGAATTGCTTCTTCTAAAGCATTGTTGTAAAAGAAGAGCCTAGAGTTTAGATGTCAGTCTGTTTGGAGGTTATGAGGGGGCTTCAGGAAGCAATATAAACTGCTGGAATAGATTGACTCTACTCGCTTTCAGGAAAGACACACCTTGCTTATATGTGGTTAAATGGGGGCTCTTCCTTTCAGTAAAGATGCCCCTTGATTATACGTGTTTATTTCATGCGAAGAAGTGAGGTGATGTTTCTGAGCTCCTAACTCTGTACCCACATGTCCTGGGGCCAGGCAATGACTTTTGGTGTTCAATTCTGATGTGAAGACTTGAGCAAAAGGGTATTTAAGGGTATTTAATTAAATTGTTTGGTATGATAAGTTACCTTTCTATCCAAATTTACCAATATAGAGAAGAATACAAGTCCACATTTTAAAAAGTCGAGCTGATGAAGTACAAAGAAGCTTTTCCATTGAAGAAAATCTCTTCAAGTCCGTCTTCCTTATCTTTGTAGGGAGAAATTCAACTATGTGGGGCATTACTGAGATAGACTTATGTCTACATTCCTTGAATAAATGCACATGCATGGAGTATGACATGTATCATTTTCCTTTCTGATTGTCATCCGAGAAAGGATTCTGTAGGTTCCCCATCCCCTGGTTTTCCTCACTTGACCCTCTATCCACCAGCTTTTACAGAGTCCCAAGGGTTTCTTTCTAAGCAGGTACAGCGATAAGCCTAGACGCTAGCCTTCACATGGGTGCAGGACCTGGATGACATCTCTGCTAGCTGAGGTCTTTGAGGAAAGCTGGGCAAAGAGTCATGAATTCAGGGGAAAATGTCAGTTTGGGGGTCTAGAGCATGGGAGTGGTATTGCCCAACCAAGGAATACAAAATGGACAGTCTGTTTTCCCTGCAAAAATTCTTGCAGTAGGAAGAAAGGAGAACACAGATACAGAAGTTACTGCATCTGCAATTAGTGTTGGTGAATCATGCCTGTCTGATAATGAGGGAAGGATGCTGGGTTAGCAAGGACCTTGGGGAATGGCATAACTCAGGCAATTATTGACATAAGAGGTTGGATAACCAGGCATGAAGATTCCACCTGATCATCCTTGGAGGAATCAGGAGAGCTCAGAGGATGCAGACCCTCTTTCAGTCCCCTTGTTCTCAATGCAGTTATCAGCTTAAAATGGGGAATCAAATTTGATATCACACCATAGAAAGCCATATTGTTTATGTTTTACCCTAAAATAGAAAGTATATTTTTAAAAACAAGCACTTATTTTCTTGCAAACTAAAAAAGTAATTACTATTTTTGCTTAAACTGATCGTTAAGAATTATAAAATTGTGGTTACAAATGCAAGTATTGAGTACACTAGGTTAGAAAGCTGGGGGATGCATAGAAGACCCAACAAAGGTCACACTAAACCAGAATGCCAGGCTGTGCCATCTAGAACACAAAGGGGATTTGTACTCTGCAAGGAAATAAAAATAAGCAGGCATGCAGGTAGAAGAAAACAGAATCATTGTTTTATTGAAAGATACAAAGAGAAAGAATTCATAGGACATGCCCTTTGTCTTGGACACGTTTGCTTCAAAAACGAAGTTTTCTAGGTATTAAATTACTATTGAGGGATGCTGTGAGATTGAGAAGCTGGTTCTTTGACAAATCCCTGCAAGATCATACCATTTCGATTCAGGAACCCAGAACTGTGTAGGCTGGAATATACTGTACTGATCTAGACTGATTAGTGAAGAAGATCTGAGCTGACAACCATCCTTCAAATAGCCAAAACATGGTTGCTGCGATTTTCACAAATGGCTGTTTGTAGAAGGGCTATTAATACACCAATGAACAACAAAAACCTTGCAGCCGATTACAAGGTGATAAAAAGGTCATGGGCATAGCTGACTTACTTTTTAAAAGGGAAGCAATTTAACTCCCCACCAGGCCACAGCAGGAGTCCTGCATAAATGGCCATCACTTATGTCACATGCAGAATGAGCAGGGGATGTGGGGAACGGCAGAGCACAGTGGAGACATTGGATTTGTTCAGCTCTGGGGCCTTATCTGAGCCTCAGAATTGTCAGGTGTTGCAAAGCGACAAAAACAATTCTTACATGTGTACATGTGCAAACGTGTGAGCAGGTGCATGCATGTGCAGGTGTGCGTATGTGTGTGTGAGTGTGTGTATGTGTGTGTGTACCAAACAGAGAAAATGTATGAAATAGGGCTTTGTAAACTTTAAACCATTGCACAGCTGAACGTGTTATCGCTCTCCCATTCCAGAGCCACATCATCCAGTGGTCCAGAGGCATCCTTAGGAACTTGCGGACTGTTTGCCTTCATGGTGCTCCCAAAGGCTTAGCTCCTTTCTCATTCAGAGATGAGAATATTTCTAGAATTTTCTACCATAGTTGGCACATTACAATTACTAGTCCTACACTGAAATTTTTTCTTTTTTCCCCAACATAATATTTTTATGTGAGTATTTGTGAATTTCATACAATGCATCCTGATCACACTCACTTCCCAGTCTTCCCTGGTCCACTCCCACCCTTGTGACTCCTCTAGAGAAAAAGAAAAGAAAAGAAATTGTGTTGACCATATACTCACTGGAGCATGCTCAAACTTCTAGTGACCAGACCCTACCTCCACCCCTGCCAGAAACTATCAATTGTGAAGGATCCCTATCACAATTTTTAAGAATTCTATTCACTGGCTTCCTGTTTAGACTGTTTCTTTTGGGGGGTGGGAGTGGGGGAGGGAGGTTGGCACAGAAGCTTATGTCTCTCATTCTCAACTTTGGGTCTGCAGTCATCAAAACCACTGCAAAAGAGGCTTTGTTGCTCTTTACAGTCAGTGGTAGTGGATCAAGGACTTCCATATGGTTTATTTCATATGGTTACAAACTACAGACATCAACAAAACTGGCCCTGAGCCACAACATGGACCACTGATACTGTTGTGACCCTTGCTAGCAGCACAGACCATGAACATCCACAGGACCTTTGGTAGTAACATGGATTACAGATATCGACATGGTCTCTAGCAGAAGCCCAGGTCATGGACATCTACACAGCCTCTGCCCACATAATAGACCATGCACACCATCATGGCTCTTGGAAACAGTACAGACCATGGACATCAACATGGCCTCAGGTGGCAGCATAGACCACATACATTCACATAGCCTTTAGTGGAACCAAAATGGACAAGGTCTGAAACTGATGTAGGCGGGTCATCTGTCTATGTGTTACTTTCATTAGTTAATAAAGAAACTGTCTTGGCCTTTTGATAGGCCAGCCCTTAGGTGGGTGGA
>LOEQ01008392.1:27492-39087 GCA_001685075.1 Bramus lutescens | reverse complement strand
CCTGGTCTACAGAGCAAGTTCCAGGACAGGCTCCAAAGCTACAGAGAAACACTGCCTTGAAAAACAAACAAAAACCAAAACAAACAAACAAACAAACAAAAAAGTCCACTTAGAACACCCATAATCTAACTGTAGAAATCTCCCTTCTTGCGGTTTATGAGATACCATGCTACTCTGAACTTCTTGCTTCCCTTTCTATACTGTGCCTTCCTGGGACTGATTCAAACTTCTGCTAAATGTATCAGACCTTTAACTCCTTGGGGCATCTTCATTTAAAAAAAAAACCAGACAAACAAACACAGCAAACAATCAAAAACCTGGTTTTTAAAGCTTTATCTTCATGTTACACAAAAATTGAAATAAAAATTCCCCACTTTCTCTTTAAGATAGAGAAAATGTCCTGCTGGGTGTTCATTGGCTAAAACTTAGGGGCCAAGGTCAATGTGGATAAAATGGCTGAAGGGACACCCAAAGATTAGCCAGGGCCCAGAAAATGCCAGGGCCCCTCTGGAAAAGCCCTACAACTGCAGGCTCCCTTTATTCCTTCACAGGCCATGCTAGCCAGCATCATAAACACCCCTGCTTCTGAATCAGGATCCCTAAATCGTACAGCTCCAAAGTCTCTATCTCTGTCAGTCACGTCTTTCCAGAGCCCAGATGTGTGTGCGCAGTGGCCTAGACTCTTCCCAGAAGACACCCCCCCCACATGAAACCCAGAATGTCACATGTCTCATTAAATCGACCACTGTTTCATAGGGTTGTTTCTTAATTTCCTTTCTCATGATGACACCAGACTTCACCCAGTCTCCTGAGCTTCCTCTTGGGAGCCATTTCCTTTCTTCTAACACTCAGCCTCCATTCCTTTCTCTTCTCCTTGTTAATGCCTTCCTCCCTTTTTCTTCAATGTTTCTGTCAACTGCTTAATTAAAACCCTTCTTATTTCTCATCTGGATAAAAGCTGTCCCTATGGGGGAATATATTTCAAGATGCTTAGTAGATGCCTGATACCATGGATGGTATCCAGCCTTATACATGCTCTGTTTATTTGTATATACACACACTTGCCTGTGATAACACTCAGTTCACAAGCTGGACACAGTAGGTGAGGAATAATAGTAACTAAAAATAAAATGATTATCCTGCGAGAGAAGCTGTCTATGACACATGAATTATCTATTTCTGGCATTTTCCATTTTAGTACTTTAGCTGACACCATGGGGGGGGGGCGACCTCTTCAACCTCCACTCCAGTAAGTTGAGGACTGGATGAGGCACACATTTGGAGCAGCTAGGACTTCGGGAAACCCAACGGTCTCGGCAAAGATGAGTCAGAGGCCTAGTAAAGAAAATCTAAAAATTAATAGCAGATGGACAAGGGAGGTAATGGTCACCATCCAAAAAGTATCCTGGAGCAGAAGGTGCCATCATGCCTTCTCTTCTGCAAGGCTCCTAAGAAGGCCAGAAGAAAGCAGGTCTCGGACCCAACAGGACTCCACCTCAGCCCTTGACAAAGAACTGCAACCTTCACCCTCCTGTAGTTAATGATCATGAGATTCCTCTTACCCTGGCTTGGCTCCAGTTTGGAATAGCCTGCTATTTGCAGAGAATGTTAAAATGTGAAGTGTTGTGTGGCTGTGCCTCCAGGGTGCACACTCAGATGCCCAAGCGGAGCTCACTTTGCTTTGCTTTCTTTATTGTCTTCCTCTGTGAAAACAATGGAAACCCTTGTTTTGTGGACATTTAAAACATACCTGAGGATTTCCAATTCACTGAAAAGCCAAGCATCTCCAAGGACCCATCTGTAAGAGCTGAGATCATTTGAAGAGCTGGATACCAACAAAATCTCAGTTAAATTGAGCCAAACCACCCATTTTGATAGCTTAGCCAAGTTCAAGTGTGTCCAATGCATTAGAATTTCAAATCCTCAGCAAATGCTCCTTTGGCGTGACCTGACGAGATCACTGGTATTTATTTATTATTTTTATACAAACGGAAAAAATTACACTAGACCCAGGAAACTTCCACAGGTAACTTGGTTAGAGAGCTGAATGGGACCCAAGAGAACGCTAAACAAATCTTCCCTGCCAAAGAGCAGCAAAAGCTTTGACTTTCTGCTCTGCACGCAGGTGGCTGATGGACTGTTTTATGATGGGGATAATTATCTCTGTCTTTCTCTCTTAGTTACCTACCAAAATAAACTGTGCAAATCCCAACATATTAGAAGGACTCCATCATCATCTGGCAGGCCAAACCTTAGCAGGGCTCCATAGCCCCGGGGAATGAAGTTGCTAAGGAAGATGAGTTGGTCAGTCTGTGGCTCAAAAGGCCCTGTGTGTGGTACAGTCAGGGGCTCAGGAAGTGTCCTTGTCCTGCGTTCCTAGGAAAACACAGCCAAGTCCTGGATGATGATCTTTTCTGACATCTTTGATGTAAATCTGGCACAGGCCACTCTTCATTCCCTCATAGTACCAATTCTTTAATGGTAGGTCAAGCAGAGAGCTGCACTCAATTTATGATGTTCAAATGAGTATGCCCCATGATACAAGAGGGTTGAAGAGAAGGAGACACTCTTGGCTAAGGATGCTTTTGCTAGTGGTTCAGTAATTCTATTTCCAGATACAGAACTGAGAATGAAGTTTTATCAGACTCCTTCCTTTTACATATGACAAAACTGAGGCCCAGAAATGGTTAAATTGCCCAAGTCCCACACTGGGCCTCCCAATGTGCTGTGTACAGCCCCACAAACTGCCATCTGCTTGTGGCAGGAAAGGGATCATGAAAGGTGGAGAACACGACCTACCTAGTAGCTACCTTTGGTCCCTCTCATCAAGGACCTTCTATGTAAGGGTCAGACATCAGGTGGATTAGACACGCAGGGAGAGATGGAGAAAATGTATACTTGGTGTCTGAGAGCAATGGAGCAGGAAATTTGGGCTACAGGAATCCAGGAGCTAAGACAGTCTGTGCTGAGGACAGCCATGAGAGACATCTTCTTCAATCTTGCTATTCCAGCCTATACAAGCTAACACCAGTCTTACCATCTTGCTTTGATAGTCCCAGCAAACTTCGTCAGTCAGGTATTATGGTCAATGTATTACCTGTTCTTTTATTTAATTGTCACAAAGCTCCATTGTAGTTAGACCTTCCTTACCACTGCCAGCCCCAAATAACTACATAGAAACTTATTATTAATTATGAAAGTTTGGCCTTGTTTGACTAGCTTTTATAACTTAACCCATTTATTTTAGCCTACGTTCTGTCTCATGGCCCGTTACCTCATTTCTCTGTACCCTTCGTGCTATTGTCTCCTTGTCTGGCTGGCAACCTCGCCTTTCTTCTTCCCTAGTTCTCTCTGTCCCCGGAAGTCTCACCTAACCTCTTCCTGCCTAGCTATTGGCCATTCAGCTCTTTATTAAACCAATCACAGTGACACATCCTCACACAGTGTAAAGGGAAATTCCGCAACACCCCACGAGGCAAATGTTTCTCTAAGCCCTTTTATGGATGAAGAGATTAAGGGTCTGAGGGGTCAATGAAGCCACCTGTGAGAGATGGCAGCTAACAAATGGCAAAGGTCACTGAGAGAAGCATTAGCCCTTCCTAGGGAGGGTTTCCTAGCATGAAGAGAAACTGGGGGTGGGGCATAACCCACAAAAATTCATCATCTCCCTCTTTTGGAGGCTGGAAGTTGGAGATCAAAGTCTGCCAGGGTTGGTTTCCTTTGAGGGCTGGGAGGGAAGGTGTTTTCCAAGCGTTCACACTGGGTATCCAGGCAGACAGTCCTCTCCTCTCCTCTCCTCTCCTACCGAGTGTCCATTTGTCTCCACTTCCTCTGTGTGTAGGCACTGACACTCTCCTTTAGAACAGTGTGATCTCTTCATAACTAGTGTATCTGCAAGGATTCTGTTTCCCAAAACCAAATCCAAAAGTGCTGTCCCTAGGGATTAGGACATCAACATACTAATGGACCCCGTGAAGCAGTCAGGCCTCAGGACTGCCTCCTTCCCCTTTCACAGAGAGGCCACGGGAGAAGGATCCAGACAGCCCAGCAGTTCCCGGCTGTGATGTGAGCACAGTGAGATCAAGTCAGGAGAGAGAGGAGACAAGTTGTAGAGATGTCCTGGAGAAGGTGAGAGAGAACGGCACTGGGTAACAGGTGGAAGAGCAGTTTGGCATGGGGTGGTAGGGGCCGCTCCTTCATTACAAAGAGGTCTGGGAAGAATGAGTTCCTTTGTAGAGTGAATCCATGTGGAGGAGGGAAGGTGAGGAACTTTGCTTCCCTTGATACCTGCTGTTTTCTTTGTCTTTCCATATATATATAATACTGTGTTACATGAGACTATTTTGGTGCAAGCATATAAATGTACTTTGATCATATCCGCCCCCATATTCCCTCTCCTTCCCTTTCTCATTTCCCCAATTATCTTGATCCCCTAAACAGTTTTATTCTTCTTTTATGACATATGTATATACATGTTTTTATATATCTTTATGACATCTAAGAACCACAAATGATAGATGTAGGAGAGCCCAGCCCATTGGAGGTGATGTCACCCCTGGGCTATTGGTCCTAGGTTGTATCGGAAAGCAGACTGACCTGAATAAGTCATGGAGAACCATGCATTCTTCCATGGCTTCTGCCTCAGTTCCTGCCTTGAGTTCTTGCCCTGACTCCCCTCAGTGACACACTGTGACAAGGATGTCTAAACCAAATAGACCCTTTCCCCCTCAAGCCGCTTTAGGTCGTGGTGTTTTGTCATAGCAGTAGACACCTCCATACTGATTTCTGAGGTGGCTAGACTAGTTTATGTTCCTTTGTCTTTCTCCTTCCTGGTCCAGTGCAACCACAGTTATCAGAGGATGCTCTGGGATGCACACGCTTCTACAGGGTACAACAATCAGGTTCATGCTCCCCAGTGAAATGTGTGAGGCAGGCTGCTTATGATGACAAGAGAGTTTATTTAGCACACAGTTTTAGAGGGTTGGGTCTAAGGTCAAGAATCCCCAGTGACTCGGTGAGGGTTGCATATCACGACAAGAATTGGGTTGGAGTAAGTGCACACGTCTCTGACCAGAAAGTAGCAAGGAAGGGTACCAAATCCTCCTTTGACAGCACCTCCAATAACTTAAGGACTTCCCACAACACCCTCAACCTCCCAAATGTTCCACTCTTTCCCAGTAGCATAGCACTGGGGACCAACTCCTTTGCCTTTCTCTCTCTACCTCCTTCCTTTTCTCTCTCCTCCTCTTCTTCTTCTTCCTCCTCCTCCCCCTCTTCTTCTTCTTCTTCTTCTTCTTCTTCTTCTTCTTCTTCTTCTTCTTCTTCTTCTNCTCCTCCTCCTCCTCCTCCTTCTTCTTCTGGTTTTTCTAGACAGGGTTTCTCTGTGAAACTGTCCTGCCTGTTGCGGAACTTGCTCTGTAGACCAGGCTTGCCTTGAACTCACAAAGATCTGCTTGCCTCTGCCTCCTAAGTCCTGGGATTAAAGTTGTGTGCCACCATTGCCCAGTGGGACCAAGTCCTTTCATGGGGACCTTTGGGGAACGTTTGACATCCAAGCTGGCACCAATCCCATGCATAACTACGTGCTGGTTTACCCCTTCCATCCACGTGCTGTGTATGCTCTGTGGCAACTTAAAACACAGCCCCTCATGAGTTCACTTAGAGATTAGACTTCATCACCTCAACCTTCTGAGACTGAATATCTTGCCTTAGCTTCCACATCTCAAATAACCATGGCCGCTAGCACAAATATTCCCATTACTATTTCATATCACACTATATTAAAAGCAGTAACGTCATGTTGCCTAGTTATTCTAATCACCTTTGATCTCCTCATGTCCAGAGTGCATCTGGAGATGGGGAGCCCAGAAACTTTTCAGAAGAGTGATGGCATGCTAAAGTTATCCTTGGTACAAAATTCTTAAAACTAAAAAGAAATATATGCATATAAATACTATACCTTGCTTGTGGAGACATTCACTGCTCTGGAAAACCATAGGAAAGTCCTCATTAATGTTAAAACGTACACACATATCACAGTGCACCCATGCCTCAGTTTATGTCAACACAGATAGGGAAAGGCCTTCATGGCAGTGCTATTCAAAAATGGCCTGGCACTAGAGAAAACTTCCCTGTGCATTGGCAGTAAGGCGATGGACGTGGCTGCTGTGACCAGACACTAGAAGACCCACAGAAGGGCAGCTCCAAGCTCTGGCAGCAGAAAGAGCATCGGTGAATCTCATCAATGCACTCGGTGTGGTGCCCGATCTGCTCCTGCCAATTTACACATAAAGAAAACCAGGAAGAGAGACTGTAAGCTGTGATGTCACCTCTCAGCAGCCCACTGTTGAAAAGAAATTTAAACAGAAAATTGCTATAATCACTAAGTGGGGACCCAACAAAATATTTCTAATACTGCTTTGCTTATGTAAAGATAAAAAAAATCGTGACAGGCATTACAGGTAATTAATTTTCCTTTTACTTTCAGTGTGTGTGTGTGTGTGTGTGTGTGTGTTTCTGATATTGTTGGGAGCTGTAAAATAAAAGATTTATAGTATGTCAGATAGTATATTTTTCCAATAATAAATGTGAAACATCCCTCCAAAATCCTGGCAAGAAAAACTTCTATCTGGCTTTAGGACCACTGAGACATTCACGGTTTCACATTGGAACATGTGATACCAGTAGGACTGGTCCCCAGACCCAGCCTCCATGCCATGTTTCAAGAGTCTTGGATGCCCTGGGCATACACCTCTCAGCCTTCAAGTCTACTTTCATCCTATACCTAATGCTCAGGAAGGTGAGGCAGAGGAAGAAGTGACTAGAATCACTGTACTGGATTACTAATGTCCTGTAACTTGGCACACCGTCTTGAAAAGCAAGCATGGTCTCCACATTCACACTAACTCTTGGCCCGAAATTCATTTAAAATGCGCATGACTGGCAGGAATTCAGAATCCAAAGCCCATGGCTCTACACAGAATCTTCCTTGCCTGGAGCTAAGGGCAGCACCGCTTTCTGTAGAGAAAGGGTGGTAGAGACCCTAGCGGCACAGGTCTGCAGTCCCAGCTGTGCAGGAGTCTGGGGAGGCAGACCACCAGCTGCAGGCCAGCCCGAGGAACTGAGGCCTGGCTCAGTAAGAAGTAAAGAAGTCTGGAGATGCAGCTTATTAGTAAAGCATTTCCCTAGCAAGCAGGAGCCCCAAGGTTTAATCCACAGTACTAGACAGAAAATTTAAAAAGCATGTGTCGGGAGATTTCACTGAAACTTTCCAGGCTCCCAACACTGCTGCATGCCTTTTTCTGGGTGTCAAGTACATTATTCACAACTCATTAAGGTCTACATACCTTTGTTGTGCATCATCTTCTATATGTATGTTACACACACACACACACACACACACACTTACACATACAAATATAATTATGTAATTCCTGATGCTGTACTCTCTGACTTCCACAAACAGAACTCAGCCCTAAGTGATTGCCTGTAAACACAGACGGTTTGGCCGTTAGAATGTGTGCAGGTGTGAGGACCTTCAGGGACACGAACAGGATGCCGGGAATGGACCTGTAGCTCCCTGCTGGCTCTCTGCTCCGTTGTGGGTGGAGAAGCTTGGGTAGCCATGCATGGGTTCAGCAGAGCAAATGAGTCACAGGTGCTTGTCCCCTTGCCATACCACTGCAAATGTCTTACAGGAAAATTCCTTGCCCTCCCCCTTGCCAAGAGGAGAAAATACTGTGTTTACTAAGCTAAAATTGCAGGAGGCTGTTACCATCCTTGTAGAAGCCGTGGAGAACGGCTCCCATGGACCTCTGTTCGGCACGCAGCTCTAGAAATGTTTGTCCTCGTGAGGACAGCTGAGAGGGTTCAGGAGATGCTTGTCCTCCTGAGAGGGTTCAGGAGAGAGTTAGCTTAGCAGGTACTGTGTGCCAGATCCATTCCTTAGGTTTGGGCTCCAACACCTACCTCATTTTGTTCTTGACAGGGGGAACTCTTTACTCTTGCAAAGATTCAGATTGCCAATTCTCAAACAGATTTCTACATAGTATGTGTGGTTTAACTATCAGGGTTTTCGTAAGACTGTCTACTTTAATATTACACACACACACACACACACACACACACACACACACCTTCAAAACTCAATCTAACAGCTGTGAGGAGCTGAAAATGAAGTAAAATATTGGCTGGCCAGCACTAGACCTCTGAAAGCCCAGCTGATTTTTCTTCCAAATTAAAAATATCAAAATCCAAGCTTTGTATCCAAACTGCTTAAAATTCATATTTCCAAATGTCCCTTTTCTCTCCTTGGGGGGAAATTTGAAAAACACATGGCTTGGGTGACCCTTGCAAGCTACTGGTAATAGGTAAAGCAGGCTCTGGAGGTCACTTCATACAAATTAATAGGAACATGGTGAACTGGTTTAAATGGGGATTTGAGGTGAGGCAAAAGGTGCAGGAGAGCAGAAAGCAAACTAAAGCCGTGGATTCTAGACAGTGAAGAGGCCTTTGACCCCCATTCCTGTCACATCACCCACCACTCCAGATGTACCTAATGTTCATTTTCTCTGGTCTCTGAGTTCTCTCTTGACACACAAGGTGCCCATCACTACACGTTTCACTTTGTTCAGAGTGTGAGCTGCTTAAGGGTGGAACCATGTTTTATGTGTCTTTGACATTTAAGTAGATGTGGCAGGAACTTTCTATGCAGATGTGCATCCACAAACAAATGAATGGTGGAGTCCACTCATGATGCTGTAGATTTGACCTTCCCAACTACCATGATGTGACCCGGAAGTGGCAGAAACGGCTTGACCCTTTCCAGAGTTTTAAACACCTTTCCATTTCCAACTTGTGTCTTCAAGGTTGGTGAACTGTGAATCTCTGAAGGCAGACACCGGCAGAGAGGCACCCCAACATTCTTCAAGGGGAGCTATGACAAGGAGGAGACAGGCCAGCAGACTGCAGCCCTGGGACTATCCTGCAGCTCCAGAGCTCCAACGCTCCTTAAGAGAAAATGTGGGCAAGGGTGAGTACTGGCAGAAAACACGTTTCGTGTGATTCTCTTTTCTCCAGTATCAGGAGGACCTGATCATCGCAAACAATGGGATGACTGATGTTCCAAGCCTAGAACTAATATCTGAAGAGAAAACACTCATTATGGGCCTTCAGGTTTGGCTCTGTTTGGTGGGTTTTCACATGGATATGCCAATGTGCACAGAAAATCGACTTCCCACCTGAAGGCTCTGTTGTCATCACCTGGATACAGTGAGCCTTAGGAGAGCAGGTGCCTGGGCAAACTGAGAAGAGTCACTAGGACTATTCAGAGAGAATGACAGCAAGGAAGTAGCCTCTGTGTGTGTGTGGGGGGGGTATCGTTTCTGTGCTGATCATGCTGAATTACTCCATTCATATTAAAGCACTCTACAAGAAAACTGACTTGCCCTTGGGTAGTAGCAGCTCAGATTAAACTGTCCAGCTGTTTCTAATGGTTCAGGCCTATGATACCAGCTCCTTGGGAGGCTGAGGCAGGAGGAGCAGAAGTTCAAGACCTACCTGGGTCACAGAATGAGCTCAAGGCCAGCTAAGGAAACTTAGCAAGACTGCTTCAAAGTGAAAAGAGGGCAGGGGTACAGTTTGGTGGCAGAGTGCTTGCTGAGCATGAGGGAAGCCATGGATTCAGTCCCAAGCAACACACACACACACAGAGGAAAATCAATGCATCTATCTAAATACAGATTCCTAAAGGCTCTTACAAATAAATAGATATATAGATTGTATGCAATTATACCCATTGACTGACTCCTAAAAAGGGATCATGGCATGGTATAGTGTCCCTCGAGGTCATAGAGAGCTTTATTTTGGACCTCACTCTCCTATTTAATAGTGTCAGCTGAGAGCCAGCTGCTCGGCTTCTTTAGATCCCTGCCCCAAAACTTATAAAATGGTGATGGGTGGGGGCTATTTAGAGGCTGAAAAGAAAATTCTTAAAGTGATGTGCTCTAAATGAAAAGCTAGTTCTTCTGACTGGACACCAGACAGCTACTTTCTGTGTTACACAGAACAGCACCAACTGCAGACAAATAGAAAAACCACCAAGCAGCCACAACACTCAGAGAGATCTAAATTAACTATTAAAGTAAATAAAAAGTTCGCCCCAGAAGTCATTAAAAACCACTTGAATTTTCACACTACTATGGTGTTTTAAGATAAAATAATGACTTCTTTAAAATCCCTGTAGTTCTGCATAAGCCAACCCGGGGTACCTAGTGAGCCCCTGTCTTAAAAACTAACAAAATCCTTCCATAGTGATAGGATGTTAGGGCAAAAAATCTGTCACAGAACCAAATACCTCAGAGGTTTTCATTCAGCTGAAACACTAATCCAAATCGAAATAATTTACTAAAAATTGGAATATTTACTAAAAACTTCCAAATTAACACAATATCAACTTCTTTATAGATAGGGTACCAAACATTAGCTTGTCTGGCTTTTTAACAGCTACTTGGCCAGATCTACTTAAATAAAAACAGAGACCGAAGTAGAAAAGACAGAAGCACTCTCTGCCGCAGCCAGTGCTTGGTCCCATTTGAGCCCTGGGACAAATATCAGCACTGGGCTGTTTCAAATGCATGTTGATCTTCAGCTTTGGCATGTGAGACCCCAAATCCAGACAAGTTCACTGCTGGGAATCTTCAATGCACTTTAGTCAATTTGTCTTTTGAGAATCTATTCCAAGGCTCTGGTAGATCTTTTTTCCTTACCATTGAATTTATTTCAACACCCCCAAAACATGTATATAAACACACACGCTTAACACACACACAACATTCACACACACAACACACAAGTCTGCATACACATACAACACACACAGATACACAATGCACACAGACACACACATAAACACACACACGTACACACGCACACCACTCCATACTAGCAAGAGCAGAATGTAATACTCAGGCTTTACTTCAAATCATGTAAATTTTCACCTTTCAGTCACTGGAATTTAAATATTTGGAAATGAGAGCATTTGTTCATTACTATGTCTACTTCTAAAGCAAATGTTTCTATCACTTGTGGGGAAGAAGGAGCATGCATCTCTCAGATCTGCCAGGCTGCTCTTGAATCCCAGCCCTGCCACTAGGAAGCAGCGGGGCTTCAGGAAGTATTTAGCTGCTCTGGGCTTAATTGACTTCACTCACAAAATGAGGATGAGAAGGGTATCCGCCTGGAAGAGCTGTTGTGATGATCAAGCAGGTAAAGTACTTCTAATATGATGGCCGTATTCTAGGCCCCCAAGATCTTCTTATGACACCTGAGTCACAGAAGGCTCACACACCCAGGAGAGAGAGGAGAGGCGGGGTGTGAGGAAACCGCTACTGAGAGCTGGGCCTTGGGACCCTGTTTTAGACACGTCTCAGTGGCCCTCCTAAGTTTCCCGGTTTCTGCTTCAGCAGCCACAGGGAAGATTCCCAGACACTGCATAGTTTGAGTTTTAAGGCTTCATGCCGAAACTGAGAATCAACATGAGTTGAAAATCGCTCAGGTGCTGGTTTGGCCAGGACCATCCTTTGGGAAAACCTGTGC
>LOEQ01008392.1:0-17802 GCA_001685075.1 Bramus lutescens | reverse complement strand
TTAACCAATGAAAGTAACACATAGACAGATGACCCTCCTACATCACTCCAGAAGGCCTCTATGAAGATAAAACTCAAGAGATACTCAGATCTAGTCCTGTCACCTCACCTCATAATCAACTAGTAAATATTAGCAATATCAACTGATTTTTCTTATCAATAATAGTACTTCAGAGCAAGAAAGTAGATATTGTTGGCTTACAGAGAAGACTGGGCCACTCAGTTAACAGCTTCAGGGATGCCTCTCACCTGACTTGACCATTACCAGTTGACCAGAATTTTCGAGAAGGAAATGCTGTTCTGTGGATTATGTGGCTTAATCACCATGATGGACAAGCCCCCATGTTTAGCTTTATTATTGTTTTTTTTTATTCACTGCCCATCTTGGGGTCTGGGGGTTTGGAGGAGGCTCCACTAATTATATCCCTTATGACTCCTGACTCTAAAAACCTGATCCCCCTAAAGGATAACTCAACCCCAGAGACTGTTTCCAGAGCCCTCACGTCCCACATCAAGCAAGAGGAAGCAGAGAACTTCAGGACTGGCTACTTCTTGGGGCTGAGACCTTTCCTCGAATGACCTGGCCCCAGATATTCACAGACAATGTTAGAAACCAGCCTTAACTGGACTGTCACTCAGGACCTCCCAGAAGCCCTCCCCTAAGCTCTTTGGCACACCCAACTGCTGTCTGTGTTCTCTGAGAGCTGATGCATTTTGGTATCAGCATTTGCTCCTTTGGTGTTCAACCAGGGAGTCTGCAGGAGGAAAGGAGCTTGCAGGGTTGGTTCTTCAAGGTGAAGGGGATGAGAGAGAATATTTGTTGGACATGCATGGCTCAGGCATGATGATTGAAAAGAAAGTTTTGGTTGGGACCCCCAAGACCAAGTTCTCAGCACAAAGGAGATGTACTTGCCCCAGAGAGAGGGAGGGCAGAGAATAAGAGACAAAAACAGGAGATAAAGGACAAAGGAGGAGGGGAAGGGAGAAAAGGAAAAGGGAACAGGGTATTCATCCCAGAGGGACAAAAGACTGCCTCTGAAGAGAAAGGAGACAGACTTGGCACATAGGAAAATGGCAGTTTATAAAGGTACAAGGGGAAACTCCGTGTTAGGATAGGGTGTTTAATTGGCCATGTTAATTAGGTGAGCCAAAAGGGGCTTTTGATTACTGGACTTCAGTACCTCAATAGCTGGACCTTGGTAGTCGGGCTCAGGAGGAGGAAGTGGCCAAATAAGGGACTAGACCTTGGGAGCTAGCTTTAGAAATATAACTTAACGGTTTTTAGCAAGGCAAGGGGAACCCAGGAGAAGAGCGAGAGCCATGCTTGCCATACTCTAGCTGGCCAGAGTCCCTTCAATGACTGTTGAATGTCCTGCTGCATGGCGCCCTGTCTTCTGAGCTCACGGTAGAGGGAGTGGTAATCCAGCCATCGGTGGCAGCTTGTCAGCCATTGTCACATCCCACCGTCAGCTTGCTCAGCAAGCAGATCTAAACAAGAAGCCTGGCCCAGAGAGAAACAAGAGAGAAAGAACAGTTGTTTGGTCTGCTGTCTGGAGTCTACTTTTGGAGAGGTCCAGCTTAGTCCAAAAGCAAGACCCCGGGATGGGAGTACCCATCCCACAATCACACACACAACACCTTCCTTCGCTGGTGCCGTGAGTGCTTCCAAGACTGTGAGACACTGGCTCATCCTCTCCAGCGCCACGACCTGGGAAGCTCACATCTGTCCAGAAAGCACAGCGATGTCATTCGCATCCATCAATCAAGGGCAAAGAAACTTCAGTTCTGCTGAAGGCCGACGGTTTACAAACATCTGCCGTCATCTGGAAAGCCGTCATTTTATTTGATACCCAGAAAACAGAGGTAGGAGGAATGGACGTTCAAGACCAGCCTGGGTTCCACAGCAAGACTCTGTTTTTAAAAGGGCGGGTGTGGGGGATAACACAAATGATGTAACCTTCCAGGAAGAGCAAACTTTCTAGGGGACATTCATTTCCTTTGCTTCAGTAAAACATATGGACAAGCCTATTTATTCGGGTGACTCAGCAAATGGCTCTGATGTAATAATAAGTGACAACACATCCACAGACCAGTTTGCCCAGGCCTTAAGTGATCACTGATCAGGGCTGCTTTGTTTTGTGTGATTTTCAGATCTTGCATCAATTCGTCAAGCTCCTCTTTATCCTCCCCATGTATGGTCAGGATGCTGCTTACAGCCCCGGCCTTCTCTGTCTGTTGTCTCTGCCTTCTAGCAATTGCCACGGTGGCGAGGGCAGTGGTTCTCAATCGTGGCAGTAAACTGGAGTTCCCTAAGGATTAGATGTGCCTAGATCACTTCCCCAGAGCTGTAGCTCTTTCAGTCTGGGGTATTGCCTGAGCACGGAGAGGCCATAAACCTCCTTAGGTGTTTCTTTTGACCACTGGAAATACGAGAAGGATAACCTGTTAGAAATGTGTATAAAGTAGGTTCATATGATCTGAGACTCTCCTACAAATACGCTTAGTGTATGAACCTCCTCGGCGTGTGCTTAGAGCTCTTGGGTCTTGCATTCTTCTTTCTGATGCTCCAGCAACAGGAGCAGAATGAGTCAGTAGTTAGAGGCTTCTGGGTGCAGAGCTCGGCCTAGCTTCAAACCTCAACTGTGCCACTTTCTGTGTGACTTTGGATGAGTGTCTTAACGTTTCTGTGCCTGAGCTTCATCAAGAAAGTGTGAAGTGTGAGAAGGATGAAACGAGCCTGTGCAGGGCAGCATGAGACAAACAGTACTCAGGACCCTGCAGGGAACTGGATTTGCTCTGGGTGTCAGAGTTCCAGGGTGTTATGGCACCCAGGAGGTAGTCACGGCGGGGAGTCATCTAACCTAGGCAAGAAGGGGAAGAAAGAGGGTCGTCAGCACTCAAGGCAGGTGGAGGTTGTGTAATTCACATAGGTAAGGCACAACCAGACACAAACCTGCCATCCCGGCTCTCCGGAGGCAGAAGCGAGAGGATGGCAATTTCGAGTCCAGCCTGGACTTTATAATGAGACACTTTCAAAAAGGGGATATGTGGCTCAGGGTGTGCAAAGGGCTGAGTTCAATCTCCAATCAGCATCATACAGGAACACACACACACACACACACACACACACACACACACACACTACAAATGGAAAGACAGAAAGAGTACACAGAGCAGGAAAGGAACCCCAAACCTCACTCTTTCCTCCCAGTCTCTCTCTCTCTCTCTTTCTCTCTCTCTCTGGAGGCTGGCACTGGTTGGCCACCCCCAGAAGCCAAAGAGAACAGGGAACCCACAAGCAGAGGACAGAGGATGAGTCAGGTGGGGACATCAGTGCAATCCACAGTACAGTGAGCGACAGTCACGGTCCCTGGACCTGGGAAGTCATCAGGAGCTAACAAACTTACATAGCGCCAGTGGTGGCACCTGAGACAGACTGGCCGTCGTCTGTACTCATTCTCAAAACTAAGATGGGCTGGCACCATGACAACGGAAGTTCAATCGTTTTCCTAAGTCACAAGTTCTTTGGGCATGGAAGACCCCAAGCATGTCCCGCCATCTCCACGGACTAGTCCCTGTCCCTTCCGTGCCTTCTGCACTTCCTCCTCTTCCACCCCGCACCTGCAGATCTAAACACAGACCCGTTCCGGCCCACCGCCTCACGAATGCATCCTGGAACCTGGCTGGCAATGTCCTCTGCCATTTCTTTCCCCATTACTTCCCTGTCCCCGAATGCCTCCTCTTTCCTCTCGCTCATGAATGTCGAGTTTTAGTACAATGGAGACGCTAGTGGTCCACCCTCTCACTTTCTATACGACTAACCATTCTGGGCTCTTCTCACACTGGCTCCACAAAACCTTCAGGTGTTTCAGCACCTGCCTAGGGCTGAGTGGTGTCAGGAGAAGCAGAGGCTCTTCTGGCGGCAATGGAAGCTCATTGTAGGTGTCAGGGCAAGAGGGGGCTCTTGCAGTAGGTATCCCTGCCATGGGTGAGCTTCCTCTAGGCTTTGCCACTGTGCTAGTCTGCACACCAAAATGATTAGCATTAAGTTCCTGCCAGGGTCTCAGGACTTCCTGTTCTGTGTGACATGTGTGTTTTTTTAAGTCAGAGACCCCGCAGTGAGCCTGTCTTCATTTCCGACATTAGGTTTTTTCCAGATCCTACAATCATGTATTCCTTTACCTGATTTAATTAAGTGTTCATCTTTGCTTCTTCCTGAGTGCCTCTCTAATCCCTCTGGCCCCTGCTTTCTGGCATATGCTCATTGTGCTTTGCCAATGGCAGCTAACCTGACCTGTTCTCCCTCAAAAGTCCAGCAACCACTGTAATGATGCTTTCCCAGGGAAAGAATAGGAACCCACTCTTGATGCCTCCCAGGACCCCATGCCTAGTGCCTGAGCAGCATAATGAAAGACCTCCAGACAAAGCATAGTCGTGATGCTCAGTGAGGCCTGGTGAGCTTGTGTTTGGCAGGATTTTAACTAGAGATTGGGTTCTGCTTGGGTCCAAATCCTCAGTAGCTGTACCAGCAGTACCAACTAAGCAATCACGCCCTGTAGTTCTTTATCCAAGCCTAAGTACTCAAAGACTTGTTTAGATTAGGAGAAGGTGACAGGGCAGGAGAGTGAGAGGGAGGGTCTATATTCTCTATTACATTCTATATATTAATATAGAACCTATTCTACATTATATTACATGCTGTAACATACATGAATGTATAATATGTACATGACTTATACATGAATAATATATACATTAATAATACATACATGACTTATACATGAATGTATAATAATAATAATGTATAAATACATGAATGCTATAAAAGGAATCTGCATGTAGAGGTTACCAATACCTTAGCACACCACCGTTAATGGTTTGACCCTTCTGAGTTAACTCTCCAGCCACAGAGTAGCAGTGGTTCCAAGAAGTGCCCAAGCCCAGATACCCTGAGGGAATGGAAGAGCACAAGGAATGATGGGAGATGAACCGACATCACATATCTTGGGACTGGTTGACCATCTAGCCAGTGGGGCAAGACTGAGCTCCAGAATGACTGGCCGTCTTCGTTGACCCATTCCTGTCTCATCAGCTAGCTGGAGAGCTGGAGATGAGATAGGTTGGGGTTTGTAGAGGGCGTTAGTTAAGCCACTGCCTTCTCAGATAAAGCTCTCTGAATAACGCACACCTTAAAGACTCGATTCTTCACAGGCATGTGTGACAACAGACAGCTTAAGCATCTGCATCCTGGTGACAAGAAGACACAGTTGTGTGATAATTTGGGCTAGCACAGGATGAATGCCGCATAAGTAGAACATCAGTAATGACATTAATTGCATTGTGATTTTTTAAAGTCTGTGACATTAGCATTTTCATAAATGAAGACCCACTTCTTGATTAAGTATGATGGATTTTTTGCTGGATTTCGTCATCTCTCATATGCTTAATTTAGGTGGCTGAGAGATGTCTCCCACTTTCAGATCTCATGTGTTGATTGACATTTTGAATTCATGACAGTATTGCATATGTACAGAACTGCCCTATCAGTAGCTACAGATGGATTCAAGATGGATTCAAGATGGCTTCTTAGGGCTAAAACATCGAAAATTGTGTGACCTTCTCTTCCTGTTGACGTAGGCGGAAGTGGAGTTTGCACTTCGGTCGGTGTGGTGTTATTCCAGCAAAACCAGTACTTTCCTTACTGGTCACCTCTGTCACTAGACAAGATAAAACAAGGCTTAATTCTGAGCAGCCTCTCAGCTCCCAGTCCATACAGGTGAACTCAACTACAATAAACTCTTAGCTTGTCATAGTAAGACCTGTCATATTTACATCTGTCCCAGTATCTTTGATGTCTGCTGAGTTTGCCACCAATGTTCACATCCATTTTCCCAGTAAGAAAGAAATATACAGTATATATTAATGGTATAATGTATGATGCTTTGAAATACATTGAAGAATGCTTCAATCAAGTTAATTAATATATATCTACTGCCTTGAGTTAGCATAATGATCTTTTGTTTTGTTTTGTTTTTAGGACTCATAACACCTACTCTCTCGGCAGTTTCTAGTAATAGTCCTTCAGAAGAGGTCCCTTGAGCTCATTCGCCTTGTCAACAGTTTTGTGTCCTTTGAGACAGAGCCCCTCCTCACTTATAAGGCCCATCTACTCAGCTTCTTTAAGCATTACATATAAATGACATTGTGGGCTATTTGTCTTATTGTCATTGGCTTAGGTGACTTAGTGTAAAGTTCTATACTGTCCCAGATGACTGAGGAACTATTTATTACAGGTTGAGTAACAGCCTGTGCGAGTATGGATTATGTGCAAATGTGTATGTGTATATTCATATCTTCTTTATCAGCTCATATATCAACAGATGCATAGGCTGTTTCCATATCTTATCTATTGCATACAGTGCTGTGATGATGATGAGCATTCAAGAACTCTTTGATAAGCCAACTTCATTTTCCTTGGACAAACATCTAGTAGTAGGATTATTATATCATATGCTAGCTCTATTTAGAGTTTTGAGGCATCTGTATACAATTTTTCATAGTGGCTACACCAGTTTCATTCCCTCCAACTGTGCACAAAGATCCCTTTGTCTCCATATTCTCGTCGGCATTTGGGGAGTTGAGGTTTAGCCATCTGCGCAGATGTGCTGTGGTTCTCCCCATGCTGCAGCGAGTCTTGCTCAGCTCAGCACTACCTACTTGGAGCATGGTTTCTTCTACCCAGTGGGCCCAACGGGCAGGTAGACTGAGACATGGGTCAAGGAACTGATCAGTGAAAAATGCAAATTCAATTTGTTCTCCTGGAGAGCACCCGTGGAAGGGATCACAATACAGTGATACAGTGAGGTTTATCTATAGTGTCACACCCTTGCCTGGTGGAAGGATCCAGAGTGTGTGACCTCTGCTGTAGTATCCTTGTGCCAAGAGCGGATGACTGACAAATGACTGGGGCAATCATTTCCGCATCTGAGCAAGACTCTAAGGGCATGGTCTGAGTGACCCTTCAGAACAGATGCCAGGGACACTCCCTGTCCGTGGGGTTAGATGGAATGGAACCAGAACTAGTCTTAAATCATACTTGCAGTAATAAACCACGTTTATTAGTCCTGTAAAACTTCGAGACAAGGATGCCCGCAAACTTGAGCTGGTCAAGCGAAGCTGATCACGAACAGTAACTTCTGGTTTAACCTGGTCTCACACTTAATTCAGAGTGGAATCTTGCAGCTTATTCTCAATAGAACAGTTTGGTTTTGCTCTAAAACAATTTTAGAAAAATAAGCAGGGAAAAAAGTCTCACGGTTGTTTTCTCAATGGAGCCTTTGGCTGAGCGACATCGCTAGAAAGGGGGGAGCAAATATGGATCAGGAAGAGTTGTTCATGTGGGTGGCTTGGAAAGTTCTAGTGAGGAAAGACCCAGTCACAGAGAAAAGCACAGAGCACTTCAGATTCCTAGCCACCCCCATGGGAGTGTTTGCTCATACTCTGGCACCTGTGGAGGGGGTGCTACCTGGGTGTATAGAGGTGTTTCCCAAAGGGCAAGCCCAGACCAGGTAATGCTCTAAGAATACGGGTCCCCAGCGAGTCACCTGGTATCCATTTCTGCCTTCAGACGTGCAAACCATGCCTTGGGCAATGTGTGCCCTGATAACATTGACTTAAAACCTTGAAATAAATGAAGTCATACTGAATCACTAACAGGATGGACTCTGCCAGCTGGACAGGGAGCACAGGGTTCAGCCCAGGGTGGGACAGTGTAAAGGGCACCTTGAGGGAGTTGACACAGATACGTCACAAGGCTCAGCCTTCGTGGCACTGTGTGTGGTATTTGTCATGATCCAGGCTGCCCGCACTGTAAGCAAACTCAGCTCCTTTGTAGGCACTTGTTTCTGGAGAGGCGTTAGTCATCTGCAACTTGTTTTTTCATTTTTAAGAAACCAGTCTTTCTATGCTCGTTACTACAGTGTTTGATGTCTTCATTGTCGCTTGGGGAATTTTGAAACAAAGTTTTACTTTGTAGTCCAGGCTGGGTTAGAACTTACTATGTAGATCAAGGCAGTGATCCTTCTTTCTCTGCCTCCTGGGATTACAGGTATGTGCCAAAAATATATATGTACATTATATATATGTACACACGCACACACATATATAAATTTCACGTTAATCAAACATTTTCAAGAATGTATCTGTTAGGGTGGGCATGGTGGCTTTCACTTATAATCCCAGCATCAGAAGTTCAAGGTCACCCTCAGCTACCTAACAAGTTTGAGGTTAGCCTAGGCCTACATAAGGCTGTCTCAAAAATAATTCAAAATAAAAAAATTAAAGAAACAAAAATACATCTGTTAGGTTTAAGTACACACCAAAATGGAGGTAGGTAACCATATGCCTATATAATTCTCAATATCATAAGTCTGTCAGCCTATCTCCACCTTGTCTTACCTTGTCCACCTTCAAGGAACCCAGTTACATTAGGCAACAGTTAAACAACAGGTTCTTCTTCCCATAGGCTGGCACAAAGCCCTTGTTCCTTTGAATATCCGCTAATAATCAATCTGCACAAGCAAACAGAGCATGGTGACTGATGCTCCCAGACCCTGCTGCTGTGGGAGGCAGGGTCAGGCATGGGCAGGCCAACGTTCTCGGGGTCCCAAATGGAGCAATTAATGGGACGAGGAGACAGGAGAAGCAAGCAGGCAATTACGAAGAACTCAAAGGAGTTCAAACAATCCGATATGGGTAGGGGATGAATAGTGCCCTCCTTTGCACACTTGAGGGAGTGTGCAGTGAAGTATAAGCAGGAGAAAGCTTGTGACAGGAAGAGGACCTCCCAGGGCAGCTCCCAGCTATTTATTCTCTCTTGAACACAGAGACGCCTCTGTGGTCTCACTTGTTTGGCTCTGAACCTTGATTGTACGTTTCTAGGGGCCGCGTAAGCCAAGGACAGTGGAAAGGGCAGCAAGAAACCAGTCGGCCTGACGTTAGGGAGGAAAGAAAGAAATGCCAGCTGCTAGTCATGAAAAATGGGACTTCCTCGTTTTCTAGTTAATGACCTTGAAGTAAATTCATCAGGCATAATTTGCTTAGTCTAATGAGAGAGAGAGAGAGAGAGAGAGAGAGAGACTCTCACTGCAAATCTGAACCAACGCAACTATGCACACAGCAAGAAACCGTAAAAAGAGGAGGCAATTGTTTTGTTATAGCTGAAGGTTTTGAAAACAGCATCTGTGTGCTATTGCGTCATCTGCTCAGGCTCTCTTTCTCCTGGAAGAAGCATTGGCAGGTGAAGGAAGCTTGAAACTGAAGAGCAACCTGTGGGTGGGTAAAACACAAACCTGGGAAGTTGAGGCTTGAGGGTATACATAGTGCGTTTGAGGTCACCCTGGCACGTATGAAACCCCATCTTTTAACAAGTAAAAAGATTTGTCAGTGGAGGAGAATAGAAAGATCAGTTTGTTTTTGTCACATAACAAGTGTTCTCCACTGGGCTATGGAAACCTGAGTTTTCAACTTAGAAAGGAATGGGTAAGGAAAGCCCCTGGGCTCAGGATCCAAGGGAGAACGCAGAGGGGGAGGAGTTCCTGGCTTGGCAGGCTAGCTCTGTGATGGCCTGGCCTATGAAAGGACAACTGCCTCCTGTGGTGGGACCGCCTAAGGAGTGCTTGGGAAAGTATAACAGTATTTAAGAACCAGGTAGAATATCAAGGGCAAAGATATGTCCTGTGTCTCATGGTAGTTTCTCAATACTTCAGGCCCATTTACATAGCACAGAACCGCAATACGGTCATCCTTCAACTATGCTTGTGTTTATCCCCCCCACAGCTGGGGACATGGCTGGGTGACATGGGGGAGAGAGATGAGGAAACCAGGGTATCCAGACTCTAGGATAAAGACTTACAATGTCTCCAGCCCAGCCACCTGGAACCAGTGTGACAGGACCAGGACTCTGTGTGATATAGAAAGGAGGGTGGAATGAAAATGAAACAGAAGAGCCCAAGAGCTCACTGTGAGGCCAGGCTGTCCTGACTCCCCATCCTCCCGCCTCAGTCTCCCAAGCACAGTGCTTACAGCCATTAATCTCCATGCCGAGGAAGGCTAAGGACTTTTGACCTTTTCCCCCGTTTCTGTGGATTCAGCTGTGAAATTCAGCTCAGAAGGACCCTCTCCTTCCCTTCTCTGGAAGTGAAAGGGCTCCGCATAAACCCGTTCACTGCTGAGACCATCCCCAGGCACGGTAGGGACCAAAGCCCCCTGGGACAGAAACCAGCCCACTCCACAGAAGTGGGTTTCCCTTCTGAACCAGGAAAAGGGCAGGAGTAAATGAGTCTGTGTTCTTAGAATTGGGCCAATGGAAGGCAATGCTCCTTGCCGACCTTCATCCACCTCATCCACTACTAGCCTTTGTGCTCCGCCTCCTTAGTGTGATGCCACTCATTCCTTTCTCTGGTCTTCCAGTTCCTCTGCTTCTGAGCTAAGGCACTGCCTTCCTCCTTTGTGTTCTGAAGCATCTCTAGGGCTGTAAATGACAAGTGAGGGCAACAACCTGAAGGGTGAACAGCCTCCATCCCAGTGCCTTGTTGATCAGGTGACTGTCCCTCACTGAAATGAATGACAGCCCTGAAGACCTGTTCCCTGGAGTCCTGCCAGCTCCTGCATGCGGAGTGACACTGTGAATTGTTCCTCATGGTCTTCTTCTGCGGAAGTTAAATACTCCACAATCTCCTTGCTTCAGAGCTCACTGGAGGCCGATAAGACACTGAGTTCCCTCAAGGTCTCAGCTCTTCTGATATAGCTCCTTGTTTGTTTTATGTAGTAAGGAGGAGGCTGCTTAGCCCTAAAATAACCACACAGATACTGTATTAATTAAATCATTGCTTGGCCCATTAGCTTATTGGCCAACTCTTACATCTGAATTTAACCCATTTCTATTAATCTGTGTATCGCCATGTGGCTGTAGCTTATTGGGTAAAGTTCCGTCTGGCTCCAGCAGGGCTACATGGCTTCTCTCTGATCCTGCCTCCTTTCTTCCAGCATTCACTTTAGTTTTCCCCGCCTATCTCTGTTCTTTCGCCCTATCACAGGCCAAGACAGTTTCTTTATTCATTAACCACTAAAAGTAACACATAGAGAGAAGGACCTCCCACACCAGTTTTAGGTGGGTAAGTGTTGCTATCCTGCCTGGGAAGGGAAGAAACACTGGGAGCTGGCGATCAGAGCTTTTTCTAAAGCTGCTCTTTAAAAATTCAGAACAGTGTGGCACCTGGGAATCCCTGGCACATTGAAGAGGGGATGGGAACTTGAAGATGCTGGGATGCTGGCCATCCTTTCAGTTACAGTCAGTCACTCCTTTCTATTTTGTAATCAAAGAGTAGTGAATGCTGCAGTCAGCTTGGCTTCCAGTTAAAGCTGGCAAATTGCTAGAGAGAGTTCCAGGCGAGCCTTTTTCTTTTCGGTCAGGCACTGTTTCTGCTTTTGTTTATCAATAAAGGATGTTTATTTCTTAGGCCCTATTCTAGATTAAACTCAGAGGAAGTCAGAGATTATTATTAGAAAGTCCCTGGGGGGAAAGACCAGTCACTGTGAGTGAGCACTGTCTCAGAACACAAACTGGCAGAAGCCAGCTAGAAAGGAAGCCATGCCACCGTTATAGACTGGGCTTCTCTCTAAAGAAGGATATGAACGGAACAGACTAAGTGGAACAGCTCTGATTCTCTCGCTATTCTTCCCAAAATTCCCAGCAGCTCTCTGGAGAGCCTACAGCATCCAAAATTAGAATGGAGTTGTTTACTTAGCTGATAGCAGTAAGAAGGACCTGTTGCCTGCCTGACCAGAGCCCAGAAGAGAACTGTGATAAAAACAAGCCCCATAGAAGGGCCATTTCAGAGATCAAGGGACAGTCCTGTAACACTGCCACCTGACATTCTAACCCCAAACTTCTTGTGTGTGTCTGTGGATGTGTGCATTCATATTTACATGTGTGTGTGCAGAGCTCAACATTGAGTGTCCTTCTTAATTACTCTCCAGCATGGTGTTTAAGTAGGGTCTCTCACTGAACCTGGAGCTCACTGATTCATCTAGGCTTGCTCTCCAGCAAGCCCCAGGGATCCTCCTGTCCCTGTTGCCCCAGCATTGGCGTTAGAGGTGCATACAGCCACACCCAGATTTTGTGTGGGTGCTTTATGCCACACTGAGGAGCTCATGGTTATGTGGAAAGCTGTCTCCCTCAATCCCACCTTGAACACATTGTCCTGACATTCACTGGTTAGAGCTAAGGTGTCTGTCACTATGTATTTCAAAGCTAGATGCAATAACCACTTTTGTATGGGAACTGCTTTCAGGAACTTCAGCCCGCTTTCTGAATCCAAATATCCCAATTTTTCAATCTTCAACTTTACTCAAATTTCTTAAAAACAAGTAAAAATTTCAAGATTAGGTTTGCTCCGGAACCACATTAAAAGCCCAAGACAAGATATAATGCTCCCTTTTCAGTCAGCTGAAATAAATATAATTTTAGCCCTTTTATTCAAACACTGGAAAATTCCCTATTGTCTTTAAGAGCCAAGAACATGAACTCGGTATTATTTGAGCTTTTATTATTAATTGACTTTTTATAAGTATAGTGGTTCTGTCTGGGAAGATGACTTGGAGGTTAAAGTGTTTACAGGACCAGAACTTAGATCCCGGAACCCATGTTAAATATAAACTGCAGGGTGGCAACCTGCCTGTGATCTCAGCCTTAGAAAGCACAGAGGACTCGCAGACAAGCTGACTAAAGAGTCTAGCCCGCTCTGAGTTTGACAGAAACACCCTGTGCCAATAAAAAAGATGGAAAAGCAATGGAAAATTATACTGCACATCAACCTGGGGCCTCCACATACATGTACAACTGTACATGTATGCCCACACACATGCACATCATGCACACATGCTAAAACGGAAAGGGGGAGAAAGTATATTGATCATATTGTTTGTTTTGATTTTCAGATTTACAATGGTATAATGGCTGCAAAATATTTTAAAAATCAGGGAATTCTTCATTATAAATTAGCTGTGTTTGGTGGTTTGGAAGAGAATGGCCTCCCATAGGTTTATATATTTGAATGTTAGGTCTCTAATTAAGAAAGCTTAGTAGGTACAGCTTTGTTAGAGGAAGTGTGTCATTGAGAGTGGGCTTTGAGGCTCCAAACCCCAACACCATTCCCAGTTAGCTTTCTCTGCCTCATGCTTGTTGGTCAGATGTGAGCTCTCAGTTAATGCTTTAGCAATATGTCTACTGCCTTGCTGCCCATGCTCCCTACCATGATGGTCGTGGACTAACCCTCTGAAGCTGCAAACCCCCATTAAATGCTTTCTTTTATAAGTTGCCTTGGCCATGATATTTTGTCATGATAATATAAAAGTGATCAAGATACTGTGGTATAAATCATGTTTCATATTAGGCAAAATAGCAACCACTTCTATTGCTGTCCACATTACAGATAATATATTTCACTTTTTCCCATTTGTCACATGTTAAATTATAAACAAAGAAATAGATAGGCCTTTTATTCCCAAGTTTAGTCATGAAATTTCAGGATATGTCTCCAGAACTTCCCCCCCAATACCCAAAAAAGAAAGAAATGAAATAAATGTTAACCTTTTCTCTAGAACTGACTCAGCCCAATAAAATCCGGAAAAGATTTCTGAATAAGCCATAGAAACCAAATGAGAGAGAATGGCCAGAAACTTGTGTAGAAGCTAGAATGCTTCTTCTTGAAAGCAGTTACATTCTAGAAACTGCTGCTTTGCTTTAAAATCTCAGAAACATGGTCTTACCTGTGTCTGGGGAGGTTTCACCATCTTCTTATGAAAACGTTTCTCACTACATAATAGCTAAGGCTAATCTCAAATTCCTGATCCTCCTCTGCTAGCCTCCCAAGTGCTAAAATTACTGAAATGCCACAGCCAGCCAGAAAGGCTCTTTATGATGGGTGAGGTGTCTTTTCTCCAGGTGCATGGGGCACCTGTTCTGAGGGCAGATAGTTTGCCTGATGACAAACAACGGGGCTGAAGGAGGCAATACAGGGATCATTGTCCCTTCCCTCCTTGATGTCCTATGATATAAAAATCAGATCACAAGGAGGCATTTTGCATGGCACTCCTTGCCAACAATAGAATGCTATTCAAGAGTGACATAATGAATGATAGCTGAGGTCATTGTTATTATTATAAAATAACCTGCTTCAAATGTTATCAATATTTTGCATCCTTTGTATTAAGCTAATATTTCTTCTCATGCTGAACAGTCCATGAGAATTTGGTAAAGGAATCCAAATCTGTAAGAATATGGAGAAGGGTTATCTTGCTAGAGCAACTGTTGGAAATCCACACTAGGTAGATGGATTCATTCATGGTCCAGAACATTCACCTTTGAGGGTCACAAATTGGTGCTAAGGAGACTTGGGGATCACCTGGGTTCCATCAAGCAAATATTCTCAACTTTTTACAGTTATGGTCAACCCTCTGTATTCATGAGGGTTTGGTTCCGGGGCCCAAGAGTACACTAATTCTGCATTGCCCAGAGTCCTGACCACCTTGCTACTAACGCTCTCCCTCTAAGTTTATTCTCATGCCAGATGTCACTGTTGTCATCCCTTTTGGAGATGGATGCATCAAGTTTGTCTTTCTGATCCACACAAGCCCAAGGTGAACTAATATTGTATAAAGCTGAGCCCAATTTGCAATGGTCTGAGCTTTCTGTAGGGTGAAGCCTGGGAGGTCTTTGATTACCTTCTTAAATTGAATATACACTTATGGAATATACTTAGAATCAATTTTACTATAAGACTTACATGTATATATTTAAATACACTTATTTATGAAGAAGCAGAAGGAGGCCATTATTTGGTCCTCCCAGAGAAGACCCAGATGTGGACATTGATAATAGCTTCACAGTTTCCCTTTTCTTTGTAGCTGATTAGTAACACATCTGCGGGATTACACATGTTCACATCCTTGCTCCCATGGATCTTGGCTGCAAATTGGCAATATATGCTACATTCAGCAAACTTAGTTGGAAAGCAAGGTTGTGCACAGCCCTAGAAGCTCAACTTCCTCTTCACTACTCAAGTATTCTTGTATTACTCTACTGAATATCTCGGATTTTTAAGTAATACAAATTATCTAAGATATAATCAATAAGTCAAAGTATGATTCCTAAGGCATTATGGGATTGTATCTGAGAATTTCATCTATGTGCTCAAGAAGGTGATCACCTCTTAGAATGGCAAAGATTTGACCTTGTCAGGGAGTCAGACCAAGAATTCAATTCATCTGCTATTTAATATGCACAAGATACACTTGTTCTTTATAGCACAGGAATGGGTGGTATGTCACAAAGCATTCCCAGGATTAGTTCTCTCTAAAAGGCATGTTTGCAGGGAGATGGAACAGACAGGCTGTAGCTGAAATGCATCCATAGCCACTGAGGGATGCTGATCATTTCAGAAAGAGCAACTGAAGGCAGCAGCCAGAAGTGCTGGCATTTTCATATGGAGTCTGTTTGAAGTCATAAACCAGACAAGGAACTCTACTATGTACAGGTTCTCTTGAAACAGATGCTATAAAATGTGTTGGGCTGACAGCAAAATCTCTTCTTGAGTGCAGCCTTTCTCCTTTTATATCTGGGCGTTCGCTACTGAGTCCTTAAAGTGAATGAAGATAAGATCATCCCTGTGTATACACCAAACAGATACAGTCTTGCTGCATTAACTTACTGACTAATGCAACTGTCAGTTTCCCAGGAACTTCTAGCAGCATGGCTAGACATCCTTGGGGCCAGCTGGAATTGAGATCAGAGACCTCTCAACCAAGGTCACCCAAGTTACCACTGGAAACAACAGCTGCCCTTAGTTAGATTTGCACAGCTGGATACACTTTCCATTCTCCATTCTTACCTGAAACCCTGAGTTTATGAACAGGTTAGAGCCTATTTAGAGGCCAATATAAAACTTTTTAAAAATTTTCTTAATATATTTGGGTAGGCACTCAAAAGGCTCTGAAGTTAGGGGGATTGCTACAATTTTGAACCCAGCCCAGGTTACAGAGTAAGTTCAAGAACAGCCTGGTATACACAGCAAAGCCCTGTCTATATACAAACAAGCAACCACACATCTCCCTCATGGCCCAAATGCAAAACAAAACAAAACAAACTCTGAAAGAGCTTTCATATCCAAAATGGGATCCTCTCCTTTAGGCTCAAACATATGAATAGAGTAATCCTTTATATAATGGCTTCTTCTTTAAGACTTTAGGGTGGAATGCCTTAACATCACCATGATTAACGTTCAGTTCTTTGTCTCAGGCTAACCTGAACCCGAAGAAGGACTGATATCTCTGCACAGCTCAGGACATGAGCATTTAAGTGGTCTTTCTACTAGATGCTTTTCTTACTCCTGTGATAGAACAACTGAAGTCAGGAAAGATGTATGTAGCTCATGGTTTCAGGGGTTTCATCTATCCTAGAAGAGAGGATGTCTTAGAGCAGAGCGGCTCCATGACAGCCAGGAAGCAGAGAGAATGCCTGTATACAGGGGCCTCACTCAGAGCTGGTCTTCCAATTGCTGGAATAGAATATTCTCTTTGGCACACAAAGGCACACAAGCAAAGAGAAAGCAACCTGGCAAGACACTTTCTTTTTAAGAAAAGGAATCGCCACTACCTGAACTAGGCTAGCGAACAGCACACCTAATCAAGATGGCCTCTGTCTTTTCTCTCTAACTCAAGATGGAGCTTGGCTGCTGCTCATTGGCTGGGGAGTCAACCTCACAGTATATTTACTTCTGATTGGATAGTTTGGAAAGAGATAAAGAAAGGAGAGAAGGAGTTGGCTTCTCTGGGCCATTAAATTCAGAGAAGGCAGCCAGGTCTTTGCAAAAACAAAAGTGGTACCGGGTGGGAAAGATTAAATTACCTTGTAAAAGTTTTATAAAGCTGGGAAGATTTATGGAATATTGGTCCTTGGGCTAGTCAATTTTGATAGAAAAAAGGACATTCATCATTAATACTATTTAGAAACTCTTTGACAGACATACCCAGAGATGTACTAAAAAATTCCTTCCTAGACTAACTCGTTGACAATATTAACTGTTCATATCCCTCCCCCCAAAGAGAAAATATTTATAAAAAAATAAAGTACTAAAGTTATTGTTATTATTATTAACTTTACTTTTGAAACAGGGTCTTACTCTACAGTCCAAGCTTGCCTCAAGCATGGGATCCAACCCAGTTCTGGGTCGCAGGTATATGCTACCATGGTTGATCAGTTCTTTGAGTTTTTTGTTTGTTTTGTTGCTCCTGTTGTTTTTGATTCAGTTTTATGAACCAAGGTCTCACACTGTGCCTCAGACTGGCCCAGAACTCACTATAGGTCCTGGAAGAGATGACATTCATAGAAATCCTTCTGCCTCCACCTCTTGAGTGGTAGGATTATCGATTGGCATGAACCACCAAGCCTGGCCAGTTGTAACTTTTACATTGTAGTTTTCAGTGTTTGTCTTAGTCATTTTTCTATTACTATGATAAGACACCACGACCAAGGCAACTTACAAAAGAAAGAACTTAAATTGGGGCTCGTGGTTCCAGAGGGCACCAAAGACCATAACCAATTTGGTGAGGAACATAGCATGGCAGCAGGCAGGTAGGCATGGCCCTGGGGCAGTAGCTGAGACCTTACATCTAATCCAGAGCATGAGAAAGAGAGAGAGAGAGAGAAAGAAAGAGAGAGAGAGAGAGAGAGAGAGAGAGAGAG
>LOEQ01008391.1:51176-62260 GCA_001685075.1 Bramus lutescens | reverse complement strand
ACACAGACAGAATATTGTATACATAATAAATAAATAAATATTTTTTTAAAAAGGACAAATATTTATGAAAATGAACAAATGTCTTTTTGTTTGCTTGTTTGTTTGTTTGTTTCAGACAGAGTTTCTTTGTGTTGCGGCTCTACCTGTTCTGGAACTCGTTCTGTGGACTAGGCTGGCCCTGGTTTCTCTGCCTCTGCCTCTTGAATGTTGGGATTAAAGGCGTGCATCACCACTGCCCGGCACAAAATTGTCTTATAAGTTTTGAGTCAGTATCTCACTTTGTAGATCACACTGGCTTCAAATTTTGAATCCTCCTGCCTCTGAGTATGGGATATAGTTCTAGCAAGTCAAATGCATCAGTATATTGAATATTCTTAGTTTAATTTTCAACAAAGAAAAGACAAATGCAAGCTATGATGAAACATATGTTTATGTCTCTTCAATAGTATTGAACAAAAGGAAATTTAAGCAAATTATGATAAGGATGTTGGGAACAAGAAGTGCCATACATATTGTGTGGGAGTAAAAGATGATACAACCTTAATCAAAAACAGTTTTTCAAAATTATCAAAATTTCATGTTTACATATTAATTCATCCATAACTTACACTTCTTCAAATTTTACTGTAAATATGTTTCATAGGTGTGCAGTGACATATAAACAAGGATTTTTTTTGCTCTTTTCTTTAATAGCATGAAAGTGGGTGCTGCCTTCAACAGGAAGCAAGGGTTGGTTGAGTGTTTGTTACATTGTCATTGTAAGTAACAAAATATGGTTCATTAAGAAACCCGAGGCAGCTCATTTGGAATGTGAAACAAGGTTTTATTTGGTTAAGGATACACTCCTCTAATATATTTAAAGTTGAAGAAATCAGCCAATGGAAGTCCTCTGCTGTTCCTCAGCCCTTTTCCCCTGAAGCATGTTGAATATGGTGGGCAAGATTTTCTCAACCCCATGAAAAAAAGTATCTCTTTATGTGCAAAAAATAGCCTCCTGTCTCCAAAGACATAAAATGCCAAGAAACTTTGAACAAACCAGCCCCATTTAGCCTCCATTTAGCCTAGTTAATCACCATTGGTTTCTTATGGACGCTCCCGCCGCTCCTGAAAATTACATTAAATCTGGTGTAACTTGTTATGGTTAGTCAATTTCGCATCATAGCCCGGCCCACCATGAACCTGGGGTAGGAAAGAGAAGAGACATTTTCACTTTCTACATGTCAAACAAGTATTTTAAGTAAAATAAAATAAGTAAAAATAAAATAAAATAAAATGCATAAAGTTTGGACCATATTCTACGGTTTCTCTAAGTGTTTCTGTGGATTGGGATTTTCTGGATAAAGACATGAAAAAACACCTTCCTTTGTAATCCTTCACAATAGCTCTCCTCGGTAGCTCCCCAAACCATAGACAGTGAGCAGTGAAATACAGTTGTCATTGTGTCTTCATTTAGGTAGAGTTTATACTGTATCATATTTATTACTTATGAAAACATGGAAGTATGCTTTACAAAGTAGTTTGCAAAGGTTCAGCTTACATGGATGTTAACTATTTGGTATAAGACAAAAAAATTTAAAAAGATCTTACTTTTCCCCATAAATATTTTATCTCTATCATACCTTTCATTAAATATATGTCTATATAAATAATGTTTAAGTTTTCCACAATAAACAATAAATTTTCTTGCAGTAATCTTTGAAGTTTTCAGGAAGAAGATGGGGCCCCACAACAACAATTTCACCTGGTTGATATGACATCATGATGCTTATAGCAGTACTTTTAAATTGGTTTTAGGTACCAGCTGCTCAGGATGATTCTAACTAGGTGAGTAAAAGCAGTGTACCTTCTTACAGTGTTCTGGCCAGAACTCCAAATAAGAACTTCAGAAAAATCGTATTGACTACTCAGAGGGTATTTGCAATTATACCAGACAGCAGTCTTAAAACTTAACCATCATTTTAGCTTTTACAGGATTCTGTAGAAATAACATTGTTCCCATGACAGCTGGAAGTAATTCTAAAAGACAATATCCTCTCTCCCAACAAAGACTTTGTCCTCAGGGTTAGGGACATCTATTAGGGACTGATTATAAGTGGTATAGGATTGGAGGAAGTTGGAGTGAAAATTATGTAGGCTCAGGGATCTCTTTTGGGAAAAAAGGAATTGGATGGGATAATATGTAGATTAGTGTGAGATTACTCATGCTAATAATAATAGTGAGTAATAAAGTAAATACTTGTGAACTATTATTTACAGATAATTTATATTGGCATGGATTCTTGTGTATTTATACAAATTCAAATTATATTTGTTATATTGAATATGATACTATTTCTGGTTAAAATATTTGTACAACTATGAAAAGTTATTTTATCATATTGTATGCATACTTATTTCCACCTCTGCTTAAGACATTTTGTATAGAATACAATTTTAGGATGTATTTATTATACTGCACTATACATTTCTACCTCTAATCAAGATATTTGTACATTGTTTACATTTTGAGATCATTGTCCTCTTTTGCTGCACAGTTGTCTAAAAACTGTCTAATGTTCTAATATGAGGCCTTACTCTTTAAGCTATAGAGATATTAAAAATTTTTGGTCAGTAGTCATCTATGTTTGTCATACTTATAGTTAGACTAATCCGGTTTTTTAGATACATAGAGATTATATTCCATATAGACAGATAATCTTCAACCACTTCAAAGAACTGTAGAATATGACATTTAAATAACTTAGGGTTCTGTTGACGTGAGACACAATTGTTCATGACAGCACCAATTTATTCCCGAGAGAATGTTGAGCACCTAAGACACTGCACTTGGAGCTTGTTTTCTTCTTGGTAAAACTGGCCTTTGGACAAAGAACTGACCATGCCTCAACCACTGACAAAATGCATGATGTTCAGATTGGACAAGCAAGATACAAGAAAAAAGACTGCCAAACCTTACCAAGACAGGATAATACGGTTTTGAAATTTTTCCTGCCTCTGAAAACTGCTTGTCACTTACTCTAGGCCTTAGCCAAAATTTCTTGCTCCAACATTGCAAATGAGACTTTGGGTGATTGCCCAGGTAGCCAGTTGCCTCTGTCATTTCTGGCACCTTTTGAAAGTTTTTTGATTGTGCTTCCTGTTTACTCAAGTAATGTTGCTCTTCTAAGGTTTTTGATGGGTTTAAAGACTAGATAGCCATACTTATTTTCCTCTAATGACTTAGTCAAGCCATTTTTAAATATAAGACTCCTTAGGATAGGATAACTATTAAACATTTAGCATATGTTTCTTGCTTGATATTGTTTATGATGGTTGTAATTATAATTTTTATACTTGATATCTGCTCTTATTGTATATAGTTTTGTATTGGGCTTGAACTCTCTTTTTTAGACAAAAGGAGGATGTGCTATGGGAACTCCTCCGGCCTTTGAGATGCTGGCCCACTTTGGGAGTGGTCTTGGGTAAAGTGGTAGGGGTGTGGGCAAGCCCCTTGGTGCTGGATTCAGTTCCTGTTTCCCACTCATGCAGAAGACTGCTGATCTGTGAGTCTACCCCCTAAATAAAGAGACCTTTATTCTACTTCATTATGAGCTGGAGTGGGACTACTTTATTATAATCAACTATACCTATTGCAATTACTAGGTTCAACTGCTTCTAGGATTTTAAAAGAAACATTTTGAAAGAGCATCTATGACTGACCCTGGACTCTTTATTCAAGGATCTGGGCAAGAGACATCAATGAGGACACACAGTCACCTCAGACCTCAGTGTATAGAGAGGCTGTGACATATATGTTCTTTGTATTTCTCTGACCATGTCTGTAAGACTGCTGCTAGCAGTTTGTGCAGGACATTCATCACAGAAGGTGCTGCCTGAGTTTCTGAGCTATGCAGTGACAAAGGAATAGTAGGAAAGTACTTTCCCTGGCTCATTATAAATATCAGTTTGGTTCACTGTGGAGGTCCTAACATACTTAATAAACAACCATTTCCTCTATGCAATAGCTTCATTTATCTTTGCTTATAAGCAATGAGTGATATACAGGAGAGAGATAATGCTTATTAATTTTACAGGGTCATAACGTTGCTTTGCTGTACAGAAAATAGGTGCTGCAAAGACTCTTCATATTCCACTACTGTAAGACAGATGCAGCATTTTGTTCAGTAATATTTCATTGTTTGCTTTACGTCTAATGTTATATCATTTCTAGGGGAAAGTTTAACAGACAATGAGATATTCAAATTGATTTCTCCATTCAGGCCTGCTCTTGTTCCAGAAGTTTTCCAAAATGAGTCTCTTAACTTGGTCTTGCACTTTTTCCTCTCATCTTAAACTAAATCCCACCCTAGTTACTAGAAAATGTTTTGCATTGATGCGTATTTAACAAGTAAATGAACTTTCAGCCACATAAAGTTGTAGCAAAAGTCCTTTAGCCCCAGTTCTGAATCCTGGAGGTATTCAACTAGGAACACTCTTTTAGAGTTTATGTTAGTGTTCCTGAACTGGTGGTGACCAAACAACAAACTCAGTTACTCTACTTCTCAACTTTTAAAATAGGTTTATGCCCTAACTAAAACATGCATAAATAGAATTTTAAGCACTGCCACAATGATCTGATATTAGAGATGATATATATGATAATTAAATAATTTGTGTGGTAGTTTGAATGCAATTGACTCCATAATGTCATAGGGAGTGGCACTATTAGTGGGTATGGCTTTGTTGGAGTGGGTATGGCCTTGTTAGAAGAAGCATGTCACTATGGGAGTGGGTTTTGGGTTTTTTATGCTCAGGATACCACCCAATGTCTCAGTTAACTTCCTGTTGCCTGCAATATGTAGAACTTCCAGCTACCTCTCCAATACCATGTCTGCCTGCATGCCAACGTACTGTTAGCCCCCATGCTCTCCACCATGATAATAAGGGACTCAACCTCTGAAAATGTAAGTAAGTTCCCTTCAATTATGTGTTTTCCTTATGAGTAACCATTTTCATGGTGTCTCTTCATAGCATAAAAACCCTAACTAAGACAATTTGATACATCATCATACTTCAACAACTTATACGTGTGTCAGAGCAGTATGTTTTTGGATTTGTTGTTGTTTATTTGTTGTTGTTCCCCTTTTGGTTTTATGAGCTTGGGTTTCTCTTTGTAACATTTCTAGTTGTCCTGGAACTAACTCTTGTAGACCAGGCTGGCTTCAAACACATGGAGTTCCTCCTGCCTCTGCCTCCCAAGTGCTGGGATTAAAGGCATGCACCACCACTATCTGGCCAGAGCATTATGGTTTTCCTGGAAAACATATAACATGTGCTTGAATCACTGTAGATTCTCTGAAATTAAATGAATAATAAAGGAAGTGAAACTGAGTTCATCCAGGGGAAGTATATAAATAGGTAGACATCTGTTGGATCATGGAGGGAGCCCTGAAAACCCTGCATAAGGTTTCTGGGGCCAAGATAGAAACTACAGAACAAGTTCCCACAAAGACTGCAATCTCCCCAGGAGAAAGGACCAAAGGGAATACCTGACTCCCACGGGGTAATTGGTTCTAAAATCAACACAGAGATCCTATATTTGCTATTCATTTTACTGGAAAGCCTCTTTGCCTGGCTAGAATTTCAACAGACATATTTCTAAATGGCTTTATTATCATGACCCAGATATAAATATCATGGCAGGAGCCCATGAGGTGGGGGCTCAATTTATTCTAACTGAAAATAGAGGTGGAGAAGCATCATCTCTACTATCGCTGATACTAGAGTGGTGTTTCCATAGCAACCAGCTGAGTCACTAATGAAAAAGGAACAGTTGCACTATGACTAGGCTGACATTCTGTGACATTCTCTTATTTTCCTGTAGCTCTAATGATGTCTTCAGTAGCAATGACAGAGAGAAAAGGTTCTGGCCTCTCTATTAAACCTGCAGCTGGCTTGACATGCTGTTCCTTTCGCTTAATGAATGTGAATCTCTATGTGCAAATTCTGCTTTAGAGAAAAAGACTTTAGGAATTTGTCTGATTCATATATTAGACTTGTTGACTCAATTGTTTCTATAATGTGATTCCTTCTTTTCCAAATTAAGGTGGCAATAAAGCAGATGAGTCCTAAATGCAAAACAGGAAAAGCAAAAATTAGTGAAAAGACAACAGGGTGATGTTAATCTATCACTGATGCTGCAGAACCTACAAGCAACCAGAACCAGTTCTGCCCTTCTTCCAACAGCACACACCAGATGTTAGTAAGCAAAAAGGTAGCACTTCCCGTAGAAATTAGACTTATTCAAAACATGGACCAGGAATTAGAACCATTAGAAATAAGGTATGAGATCTCCATGATTCACAATATTCTCTTACTCTCGCTCATCTGTATTCAGAGCCTTGTGCTGGGAAGGAATACTCTCAAGTCACATTCTAATGCTAAAAGAGGATGAATTGGATTTGCATCTTAGAAATGTGCATGAATCTACATATAACAATACCCCTACCACTACTAAGAAACCAAGTCAGAAATTAGTGACTCATATGCAAATTTTAAAAATGAAATTAATAAAATATCAGAACTTGAGTATATAAATGATGTTGAAAATAGCTGTAGTATTAGTATTGAGATGATACAATGTTAATAATATTCTGTTTTGTTATATTTTCTTTTCAAATATACTTGTTTGCAAACATATGAAGTTGTTTCAAATCTGGCATTGAATTGCTGTCACCTATATAAGAAGGGCTATGTGCCTGATGTCAGCATTTACTGTAAATTATGTAGGAGTTTGGGAATTTGAATGTAAATATATGCATCTCTTTATCAGCAGGAGATAAGAGAGCTCACTTATTATTAAAACAGCCCTTCAGCAGCTCTCTTTGGTCAACAGAATATTGCCAGACTAGTATTCTTAGTCGATGACTTGAATCATGCTACTCTTCCTAAAATATTCCACTTTCACCACATTGCTCTTAGTAGCAGGTGACAGTTACCCATCAAGAAGTCACATCTGTGTGGCCTGATTCCTAATGTCATCTACAGCTTTCTCCTAATATATCCATCTACACATATTTCTCATTCCTCACAACACACCCCTTCCTTTCTGACAGACTCTTTCCTTCCTGAACACAGAAAAGTCTTACTAATTCTCATCTCTTTTTCTTCCCACCAACAAAAGCCTCCTTCCTCCATGACTTGCTCCCAAGTCCTAACTCATCCTTACAGAAAGGCTCAGTGACACTGACTTCATAAAGATCTTCTCAGCTGGCTGTTGCTTTTGTGAACAAGGCCCTACTCAGCAGACTGGTTACTGTTTTCCTTACCAGTGTTTCCTATTGTCACATAGTTTTCTCCTTCACAGCAGGCAGGCTTCACATCATAGTCATCTTCTTTATGTGACCCCATAGTTCATTTATAGTCAGCCATGGTACAATGTGTTAGCTCAGTAGCATCAATGGAGTGTTAATGCAAAGAACTGCAAAGACCCACAGTAGTCCTCATGTGGACAGAGTGTGAGGAAAGTAGAGAGAAGATAACGCACACAGGGTAATACAGAATGAGACAACTTCACTCCCTGAGCTTGTGCATTTTTTATCAAGTGCCACTTAGTCAGAGACTTAGCACCCTATAGAAAGGACTGCAAAAGAGGCAAATGATATTCTCTTTCTTTTTTGGGGGGGCAGTTCCAAGGCAGGGTCTCTCTTTGTAGTCCTGGCTGTTCTGGAACTCTCTCTGTAGACAAGACTGGCCTTGAACTCATGGAGATCTGCCTACCTTTGACTCTCAAGTATTGGTATTAAAGATGTGTGCCACCACCATCCAGTGATATTCTCTTTCTTAATCACAGAACATTTCTTGGTGTATTGAGACTTCTGCAACTTTTGATTAAATTTAATTTTGAAGAAAATAAGGTTTTTATACTGAACAAATGTTGAAAACATCATTTTTGGGTAGTGAAGCATCTCTCGTGTTATTGTTTGAGTAAGAGCTGTCACGTATCTGGTGCTAAATTAGGGTTTAGTTCCATTACCAGATAGTCAGTGCATTGCTTTACTCCCCAATGCCTCATATATTTATTTATCTATTTGTCCACTATGATGAGCCAAAGCTGGCAGTAGTTAAATTTAGAGACATTATGGTATATTCTGCCACCAATTAGAAAAGACTAACAGAGTCTCCTACTATGTGGATGCTTATTTTGTCTTAGGGAAACTTCTTCTGCCTTCTTGAACAAAAGAACAGCTAAAAGAATGATTTAAAAATGAATCAAAGCCATCTCTCTACACATATACAATATGTAAATTTGTGCCTCCATAGAATATCATCAAATTAAGCACACAAGAGGGACAACAAAAGTTTACAGAAAGGAGATAACATGTTTTGGAAATAAGCATAGGAATAGCCTTTGTACCAGACCCCAAAATAGAAGAGTGGGCTGGAATAAAGTAGCAGTTATCCTTTGGTCAGAACAGGTCTCACCTGGCTATCACTCTGAACAAGCACAAGGCTACCACCACCTTAGCTGTTTCTCTTAGGCATTTTAGGCTATTGATTGGAAGGAACTCTCAGAGTGTTCCTTGGTGTAGAATCAATTGAAACAAGCTTAATTTTATGAAATTTTCCCTACTGAAACAAACATTCAAAAGTACCCCTACTCATGGGTCTATTCTGCCACAAAAATAAGATACATGTGAGTCAAGCAGTGCCTTGAATGGGAAATATTTGTATTTTGGAGTTAGGTAGACTTGAACTCAAACTACTGGTGCTGACATTTAAAAATGGACTAACAATAAACAGAGATTGTCTATATATATGTATATATGAAAGTACACTGTTCAACTTATTGTAGAGTATTATTTTAAGATGTGTTATATTTGTTTATACTATGAAACATTTGAAACATACAAAGATGTGTTGCATTCTTTTATGTTTCATTTTTTAACTTTGTGAAGCTGTGTTTCTTTGCCTGCCTAAAGTACCTGATTGGTGAAAATAAAGAGCTAAATGGTCAATAGCAAGGCAGGATAAAGGATAGGATGGACTTGTAGGCAGAGAAAATAAAGAGAAGGAGAAAAGGAGGAATGGGAAGCAAGAGAGATCAAGGATGAAGAGAAAAAGGAGAAGAGGATACTAGGGGCCAGGCTCCTAGTCACACAGCCAGCCATAGACAGAGTAAGAGCGAAAATATGATTAAAGAAGTAAGAAAAGGAAAAAGTCCAGATGTAAAAGGTAGCTGGGATAATTTCAGAAAAGCTGTCTAGAATTAAGCCAACTGAATGTTGGGCATTTATAATTAAGAATAAGACTTTGTGTGTGATTTATTCAGGATCTGGTTGGTGGGATGCACAAAGAACAAATATACAAAAGAGTAAAATTACAACAGCAGTACCTACTGACTGTACTAGTTCTGAAACCTAGAGTCCAAACCCACTGCCCTGTGTATAAGCCCTGCCTCTTTGTATCTTTTTGATCACGACATTTTGTTTGTTTGTTTGTTTCAGATATACTAGACTCTGTAGCTTTCACTACCTCGCAACCCAAGTGAATCTTGTTCCATATCAGTCTTCAGTTTCCTGTTTTATCATTTTAAATATTGTACTTCTGATTTAGGGATACTAGAATTTAGAATTGTCTTACTTGAAGGGACTAAAAGTCTCAAACAACACTAAGCAAGTCATCCATTATTACAAACTCGTCAGTACTACAGTATAACAGCTTATGTTGCCTGTAAACACTATTGTGTTGCTATTATATTCTTTATATGGACACCACTCAGCACTATTCAACTGTTCATGGTTAGAACTGATGTCTACCTGCCCATTCTTAATGTGCATAGAGCAAAATCCTCCTGTGAGTTGCTACAACAGATATCAGATTTGGCCCCAGCCTGTCACTATACCTTATCTGTTTCATTTGCATACAACAACTAGCACTGTTTTAAAACCACATTTTCCAGTCTAGTCCTTCTCAGTCTGATTCCACCAACTGATATCACAGTGATAGATTATATCCTCAGAGACAACAAAAGTCATGCTCATCTGGAATCAGTAGTCAACTTGGAATATTTCACAGCACTGTGGTTTAGAATCACAAGCTTATGAATATGTTTGAGGCTTCACCTGACTATATTTTCCTTGATATCCATGAGATATTACATCTTTAATATTTTTGTGCTATGTCTTGTTAGGTGCTATATGTCATAGTGATGAACACAGTGAGCCAAAACAATTTACAAAATAAATTTCAAAGGCAACAAAAGTAATAATTTGTACATACTCATCACACTATACTGTTATCTTAATTAGAATTTCTATTGATTTTCTAAAACACCATGAACATTAGCAATTCAGAGCTAAAGGGGTTTATTTCAGCTTACAGTTCCATACTATACTATCACTGAGGGAAGTCAGGACAGGATCTCGGGACAGGAACCTGGAGGCAGAAGCTGATGCATAGGCCATGGAGGACTCTGCTTTCTGGCTTTCTCTTCGTGGATTTCTCAGCTCCCTTCTTTTGTAAATTGTTTGTTTTACCTTTTTAGAATATATTTGCATTATTTTCCCCTTTCTTTTCTTCCTCCCAAACAGTTCCACACACCTCTCCTTGCTGTTATTAAAATTCATGACCTCTCTTTTCATTAAATGTTAATACATATGTGTATATGATCTACATATAAATTCCTAATTATATAAATACAACCCAATCAGTCTGTATAATACCCTTCTACTTCAATCATCATCCAAGAAAATGCAGCATGAGCTTACTGACAGGGTAGTCTGAGGAGGTCATTTTCTCAATTGAGGTTCCCTCTTTCCAAATGAAACTGGTGTCAAGTAGAGGATAGCAGCCAGCATAGCTAGAGAAGAAAGCAATGTTCTGTGTTGATCATGGAGCTCCATCTTCAATGACTGTTGCACAGATCAAGTTAATACCAAGAAAAACTAAACTGGGAGGAGGGCTTAGTTTCCATTACTGTGGGCCTGTACTTCCAGAAGACGTGATCAGAGTATAAAAGAGATCCCAAGGTCCAAATGAGGAGCAGAAGAAAGGAGATCATGAGCAAGGAAGTCAGGACAGAGAGGGGTGCGCCCACCCACTGA
>LOEQ01008391.1:23889-39579 GCA_001685075.1 Bramus lutescens | reverse complement strand
TCTCTTTCTCTTTCTTCCTTCCTTCTTTCTTCTTCTTCTTCTTCTTCTTCTTCCTCTCTCTCTCTCTCTCTCTCTCTCTCTTCCTCCCTACTTTCTCCTTCTTTCCTTTCTTTCTGTTTTAAGGGAAATGAAGGAGGAGTTTTTCTGGGAGAAAGGAGAGGGGAGGTAAGGGAGGAACTGGAAGGAGTAGAGAGAGGGGAAACTGATGTCCAGATGTAATGTATGAGAAAATAATAAAAGTTTAAAAGTAAGAGAGAGAAAGAGAGAGAGAGAGAGAGGACAGGAAATGAATATTCCCAGATCTGTTGAATCCTCATCTGCCTGTCTTCTCAAGAATAAGTACCTCCCTAGGTTCAATCACAGAATCCATATTTTAAAATGTTGAGGACACTGGCATGTTTTTGTAGTTCTAGCACTAAAGAAGCAGTAGATCCCTGCAGCTCCCAAAAAATGAGGTATGTTGTGTTGTGTGTATGTGTGTGTTTATGTATGAATGTCATAGGAGCAACATTAGGAATTGCTCTCTGGATTTTACATGTGCACATACTTTTATGAATACATGCACATGCACAGTAACATGCACCTACACAGAAGAAACATTAATAGTGAATTAGTCAATAATTGTTGAATAGAAAGAGTGTTTGCTGAAAGGACCTATATTGTGTGCCAGCAATGGTAGGCAGAAGCTTCACAAATATTGAACATTTAACTCCCTTTCAGTTAAATATTACTTTATAGATTAATATATGTAGACACTGAAGCTTAACTTCTCAGTACATTAATTAATTTGTCCAGAAGACTTACACACAATAAATTGAAGATTGAGAATTTGAACTAGTTTATTTACCATTGTATGAATTATACTATTTATATAATACTTCACTTTGTGAAAAAACTGTAAAATGTTACACACACATATGTCTTTAAATGATTTCAAATCTCTAGAACACACATAAAATAATGAGACATGAAATATGAGCATCTATAATTTCAATGTTCCTATAGCGGAAATAATAGATAGAGACAGAAGAATTCTCAGAAACTCTTAGGTCAGGTAATCTGGTGTACATATTGATAAACAACTAAAGATAGGCCCTGTCTCAAATAACTTAAAAAATAAAGATTGATGCCCAAATTTGTCCTTGATCATACTCACCATGGAACCTACACCACACCAGTATTCACACCTAAAATGTACACACACACACATACACACACAGAGTAAAAGTTTTTAAATGCACAAATGTACTCAGAAATCTAACACATAGGAATCTTCCCTAATTAAACAATTTGAGGATTTTGGATTTACTTACAAAGATGGTTACTGTAAGATCATTTTTTCCTAACAAAAGGTGGGAAACAACTTTAGTGTTTATCAGTCAATGATAAAGTAACTAAGTTGTAGGTGTAAGACATGAAGAGGAATTTCCCCCAAGTTCTTAGCTTCAATGAGTGGACTATAACCAAATGATGAAGCAGTGGACTCCTGATCCTAACATGTTCACTCAGAGACAATAAGAAATGTAACTTAGGGAATTCTTACAGAAGCAAGATTTAGCCTGGATTGTGTTTTGATCTATTTCTGATTCTCCAATCCTGTGTTCTATAAGTAACACAGTGTCTTCACTTGGTAAAGAGAAGGGAAATCAGTCTGTCACTCTTTTCATTTTTTTCTCCTGTTAGAACTGAATCTTTGAAAGTTTAAGTGTGAAATACTCCCATTAGCATGAGTAGAGGCAGCAGACTAAAGCCATATCTCTTAGATATGTAATAAATAAAAAAATGATTATTGACTTTTCCATCCTTGATTGTTAAAATAAGATCCATATTTGAGAAAATGCCTTCTTTAGACCAAGTATCCTGAAGGCAACCACTCCCAATATCACACTTCCTATTTCAAAAGAAAGAGCAGAAGAATGCTTGAATATCCTGACCACTGGTCAGGGTAGAGACGATCTACCTGTATGAGCAATCTTAATGTCAAAAAGACCAAGGAACCACACCCTAGGTCAAGATGTGTAGTTACATTTGCTGTCAACAACTCTAAACAAGTTAAAACTCTCTGACCTTTGGACAAGGTGGACATGGGCTCACATTTTTTAGCTTCCACGGAATATTTTGATTTTTGTTTGTTTGTCTTTATAGTTGTATTTTCTTAGGAAAATGTGATATTTTTTAGAGATTTTATTTCTGAGATTATAATGTAATTATATAATTCCTCTTTTACTTTTCCTCCATTCAAACCCTTCCATATACCTCTCCTTGATCTCTCTCTAGTGCATGGCTCTTTTTCATTAACTATTGTTACTTGTAAACTCAGGCACACTGAGTTGAGCAACTGGGAGTTAGACAGAAGAGGAGAGGGGCCACATCTAGAGAACAAAGAGAAAAACTTCTGGCTTCTTCCTTTTCCTCCTGATGTCAAAGGCCTAGCATGTGGACCAGAGTTCTTGCCTTTGTTCATATTGGTGACTTAGGGGAAGAAGATCCCACAAAGACTCTTAAGACCCCCAATCTAGAGGAGGGCCCTCCATAGCCCAGGGTCTATCTCTCTATGTACATTAATTACTCTTTTTGTTTCTTCATCTTTAATGAAAGCCCTTTCTTCACTGCCTGATTCTGCCTGCCACATCTGAGATTTTCCCTGCTTCTGCCTGTTGTGCTAGAGATCTTTGTTTTCTGCCTTTTAATTCTTCAATTGACAATGAAAATGAACCCAATCAAGACACCTATCAAGTACAGAAACCGAAAGGGGCAATAGGAAAGTGTTCCAGCTATGGAGAAAGCAATAGTTGTTGGGTTTTGGTTGGGTGCATTTATGTTATCAGTGTCGTGTTATGTGTTCCCGTGCGTGTGTTCAGATGCACACATGTAGGTTGATGTCAGTTATCATCTCCAGCCTATTTTTTGAGGCAACATCTCTCACTGAACATGCAGTTCATTGCTCAGTTAGACTGTCTGACCAGTGAGCTCCACTTTTCCCTACCTAGCTCTGAGATTACAAATCTACATCTCTACTCCCTATACTCATGCAAATGCTGAGGATTCAGAGTCAGGCCTGCACCACAGGTAACTTATCCACTAACCCTCTCCTGCACTCAGAGTCATGTTTTTAATGTTGTTTAGAATTTCTGTGTCATAGTAATTTGTCAAGGTTTGTATTATAAAAACACATTATCTTAACAATTAAGCACACAATAGAAAGAATGGTATGACTACACAATTTCATGATTTGAAATGTTTAGTATAAAATGTAATATAAAAAAGGGTTATCACTTCTTTTAAATAAACACTTAATGTTTTATTCTTTGAAGAGAAAACAATTATTAAATTCATTATTATGGTCTTACTTTATGTTATTTTCAAATTTTAAGTTAGGACATAAACTATCAGGTTTCATTAGAAGCATATATATCTATATCTATCTCGATAGATAGATAGATAGATAGATAGATAGATAGATAGATGATAGATAGATAGATAGAGATATATATGACAACAAAGTTTGTTTTTTCTCATGTCCTTTCCTCCACCTTCCCCTTTTCTTTCCCTTTTCACTGCTGGTTCCTTTTCTCCTCACTTTAAGTAGTTCCCCATTCTTTTCCCCTCCCTTAAGAGCTCTTTCTCCTTTTGGGAGATCATTTTCTATCCCCCACAAACCCTCACATAAACATTTAATTTCACATGTAGGAAATGTAGGACTTTTCTTTATGGGTGTAATTTATTTCTCATTTACATAATGCTTTCAAGTTCCATCAATTTTCTTTAAGATGCCATAATTTCATTTTTCTTCTTGAACAAAAATTCCACTATTTACTCATGTTCTTTATATATTCATCTGTTAATGAACATCTAGGCTTTTTCTATTTACTGTGAATAGCAGAGCCATGAACATGATGATGAAGGCAGCTCTCCAAGTCTTTTCTTCATGATGGTCATTCTGACTGTTGAAAAGGAATCTCAGGAAGTTATTCTTTGCATTTCCCTGCTGCTAAAGGACCTTGAATACTTTTTAAAAATATTTCTTAGCCATTGTGTATCTTCTTCTGAAAACTGCTTTACTTTGATATTTATATTTTTTCAGGTCACTCTCTAGACTGTGTGCTCACACTGCTGCTTATTTCCTTTGTCATCCAGAGGCTTCTTAATTTCATGTCAATTCTTCCTGTTTTTCACTTTTTTGAAAAGTCTTCAAACAATAAAAAATAAAAAAGTCCTTACCAATATCTCCATCAAAGGGGATTTCTACCTGTCTTCCTTCAGTACTTTTGAGTTCTCTGGCCTTATATTAATGTTTTCAAATTGATTTTTATGCAGGATAAAAGATAACTGATCTAACTTCATTCTGCTACATGTGAATATGATGACTTGGCATACATGGTCCCAAGTTGGTGGTATTATTTGGGAAGGTTATGGAACCTATAGGAGGCAGATTTTTGCTAGAGGAAGTGTGTCACTGGAGGTGAAGATTTATACTTTTACCCACTTCCTGTTCTGTCTTGCTGCTTCCTATATCCTTGGAGATGTTATCAACCAGCTTCCTGATCCTGCCACCATGTCACATAACTTTGACATACCTTCTTACAGGGTAGACTCTATCCTTCTGGACCTTATGCAAGCCAAAAATCAACCATTTCTTCCCTAAGTTAATTTTGGTCAGGTTACCTTATCATTGCAACAGCAAATTAATGAATATAGTGAAAATATAATTTTCTCAGCACCATATATTGAAAAAGTCATTTTCCAAGTGTACATCTTTGTCAAAATATGAGTAGCTATAGCTGTGTGGGTTTACTTCTATGTCTTCTATATTCTTCTGTTAGCATGCTTGTCTAGATTTCTTTCAAGATCATACAGTTTCTGTTACTATGGCACTGTAATATAATTTGAGATCAAGTATTGTGATTTATTCAGCATTGCTTTTTCTACTTTGGATTGCTTTTTCCACAATTTTTTGCCCAACAAACAAATTTTAGGATTGTTTTCTATTTTTTATTTTACTGCTTGGCAACATGAACAATTTTAGTCATCTGATGTAAATAGAGAATGCTTTTTCATTCCCCAGCTGCCCAGACCCAAAAAAATCACATGGAAACTATATTAATTACAACACTTCTTGACCTATTAGCTCAGGCTTCTTATTAACTAACTCTTGCATCTTAAATTAACCCATTTTTCTTAATCAATGTATTGCCACAAGGCTGTAGCCTACCAATAAGGTTTTGGCAAGTCCTCCTTCAACAGATAAATGGTGACTCTCTGACTCTGCCTACTCTCTCTCTCTATCTCTGTTCAGATTTCTCACCAGGCTTTATTCTACCCTGCCATAAGCTTTGTTAACCAATGGTACTAAAACATATTGACAGCATACAGAGGGGAATCCCACATCAATCTGAGGCCACCCTTGCTTCAACTAAACCTTTTTTAGCAATGCCCTCCCATATTGTTTTCTTGTTTTGTGAACAATATGATTGGACTATTGTTAGGAGTTACATTTAAAATATATATTGCATTTGGTAATATAACCATTTTATTATTTAAATTTTGCCAATCAATGAGCTTGGTAGGTCTTTCCATAATCTGTTGTTTTGTTTTATTATAAAGTTTCCATTATAAGCATCTTTTACTTCTTTGGTTCAATTATTTTTAAGTATTTTTCATCCATTGTGAATGTTTTTTTTCTTTACTTATTTCTCATCAAATTTGTTGTTATCTATATAAAATCTGCAGACTTAGTGTTGGTTTTATAGCTTGCTATTTTACAGAAAGTGTTTATTCTAAGAATTTTCTCATAAATGTTTTTAAGGATCTTCTACATATAGGGTCATGTTGTTTGTAAATAGGGATAATTTGATTTCTACCTTTCTTGTTTGTATTGCTTTTGTTTCATTTTCTTGTTTTATTGCTCTGTATAGGATTTTGATCTCTATATTGAGGAAAAATAGAGTAGACGCTTTTGTCTCACTTCTTTTTTATAATAAATATTTTTGTTTCCTTCATTTAGTTTAATGTTGACTCTAGGTCTTGTATCATAAAAGGATACTGAATTTTGTCAAAGACCTTTTTCACATCTATTGAGATGATCAGGTGATTTCTCTTTTATGCATTTATTCATTTTTATCTGTTAATTCAAATTTGCCTCCCTGGACTGAAAGCAACTTGATTATCATGTGCGATCTTCTTAGTATGTTTTAAAATTTGTTTTGTAAGTGTTCTGTTTTGAATTTTTAAGTTTGTGTTTATCAGGAAAATTGGAGCATAATTTTAATCCATTTGTGTTAGGGTTCTATTTTAAATGTATAGAACATCTCTAGCCTTTCTTAAATGACAATGTTTTAGCAATTTGGATTATTTTTAGTGTGGTTCAGATCACACTAAAAATTAATCATTCACAGGTGAGTTTTTAATCCCATTACACTGGGATTAGGCTATACTTTATGCATGCTATAGAATAGGGAAGAGTAGACCTTAAAAGCCCAGGAATCATATCATTGTTCATTTTCCAGGCAGCATCCATGCAGTCTTGAGAATCTGAGTTTTTCTCATGGTTGAAAGGCATGTAGAACAGTTTCTACATGTTATCGTCTGCCTTAGCTGAAGTCCCCATGAGCAGTGAGCATAATTTTACTTAACATGTAAGTAGTACCATCAGGTTGCTCCTGGACTCTACTGCTCTTGTTCTTTATCAGCACAGTGAGAAATGTGTGCAAATTATTGCCTTGGATTTTGTAGATAAGCTCATAAAAAGAGATTCAACTTCAGGATTTCCTTCCTAGGGAGTAAGAAATGAAAATGAAGGCATGAACCCTGCCAATAAGAAGGTGTTATAGACATAAACAGCAGTGACTGCCAGTAATATTTGATGCATACAAAATATGCATGCCACAATTTCAGCCCAGCAAATGGCCAAAAAGTTATCTTCAGTATGCAAGTATATGCCAGGAAGAGTCCTATGTACCCATATAGGCACAGGTACACTTTCCCCCGATGTTAATGAAGGTAACAATTACTCTTAATAGTGTTTGTTCTTCCTTGAATCGTGAACACATGGATGATAAGAAAATTAGGCAGAGGTCATTGCTGATACAACAGCTACAACATCTTTCCCTTGAAGTCAAAACAGAAGCTGCCCATTTGTGATATTCAGAAAAGAGATGCAAGCATAACTTCTCTGACCTTGAGTCATAGGTACAAAGACCTTTTCCTCTAAACTTTAAAAAAGGGTGATAGAGGGAAAATTTGCTTCTCACAGAGATAATGCAACAATTCATTAATAGCTTGAACAGCAGCTAAAGAGAGCCAGGGGTCATGGTAGTGCCAAGAAAAATACTGGAACAATTATTGACTTCACACTTAGTGTCAAAGCTAGAATAGTATGACTCAAAACCACTTGTACATAGTTCCTAGTATCCAGACATCCACTTGTCCTCTATTCAAAGTAATTATTTCAGGGGCATGAAAACAAAATGTAGAAGAAAAGTTGAAAATTTGATAGGAAACCCAGAGTTTGGTTAGAACAACAAAACACAAATGTATGGAACAAAATGAATTTTCATTGTTCATAACATGTTATAGCCACACATTTCTTTTCCCTTTTTAAATTTAACTGAGAAGTTAAAATAAACTTGAAAAATGATAAGAGTTTTCTCTGGCAGTTGTTTTCAATTTTCCTAAGGCAACCCTAACTCTTGCCCCTTAATACAGTTCATCATGTTGTGGTGACCCCAACCATAAAATTATTTTCATTGCTACTACATAACTATAAACTAATGTAATAAATTTTACTGTAAATATCTAATATGCAGAATATCTGGTATATAATCCCTGTTAAAGAATTGTTTAGCCCCAAAGGGGTCATGAATCACAGTTGAGAACCTCTGTTCTACAGTCTATGTATGGTGTTCAAAGAAGAGACTTGGTTTACTCAGAAGCATGAGAAAGAATCAAAAGAGAATTGTAGATGGGGTGGACTCTATAACTGGTTTATGCCTGGCAGTATGGTATTTAAATGATAATATAGTAGGCTGAATAATGTTCTCCTCAAAATACATCCATAACCTAATTCTCAAAGCCTCTGAATCTTACATTTATATGGCAGAAGGTTGTATGATTGATACTGGCAGTTTATTACCAGATCATCTAGATTGGTCCACAGAATGTTGGCAGACCTTCTAAGAAAGTAAAACCAACGAGAAACAGAAGTGTAGGCAGAATTTTTTTGTTGGGACTGCCAGCCAGCTCTGTCCTATCAGCCAGCTCCCAAATAACCACACAGAGACTTAATAGTAATTGGCAATGAGAACAGCACATCTTCACAGTGTACAGAAGGATTATTACCCAGCACAGGAGAGAGACCAGTTTGGTGATAGAAGCAGGATAGGAGTTATTTGGGCATGACTACAATAAGGATAGCTGCTAAGTCCTAAACAAATCAAAGCAATGGGTTCTTCTTCAGAACCTAAGGAGGAATGACTTTGATAACACCTTGACTTTAGCCTACTCAGAACAATTTTTGGTATCAGACCACCCCAAATATAAAAATGAGTACATGTAATGAATTTGTATTATTTTTGAATCACTAGGTGTATACTTTGTATATATGTAAATGTAAGATTCACAGGCTGTGAGAATTAGATTATGGATGAGAATTAGATTATGGATGTATTTTGAGGAGAATATTATTCAGCCTACTATATTATCATTTAGAACCCCTACTACCAGGCATAAACCAGTTATAGAGTTCACCCCATCTACAATTCCCTTCTTTCCTCTTTTTCTATGGACAGACACCAGACTACGACAATGCTCTGGACACCATATTTAATCTTAATTAAGTATTTGATATTATTGTTCCCAAATATAGTTCTGTTGGTGATTATGGCTTTTATATACAGATTTGGGGAGTGGACACTAGTGATTCATTAAGAGATAGTGACATGGTATCTCTTGGTACAGGCCTGCACATTTAGGATTAATGACCTAAAATATTGTTGTAAAGATAATATCAAAAAGCATTATAAAAAACATTCCCAGTGTTATGTCCAGATCACTGAGTGACCCCCAAACCAAATAAAGGCAAAGAGCCTTTATTCTTACACAAGTTTGCAAACTCAGACTCTCTGTGTATCCAACATATTGGAGTGATCAGAGAGCCCCAAGTTCAGTTAGAGTTGGGTTTTTATAGTAGTAAAGGTGTGAGTAAGGGATTTCTACAGTTCAGGACCCCTGATTAACTGACATTTGTCTAGGGGTGTGTTGATGAAAAACAATGGTTGTATGCTGGTAGGTGGTTCTATCTACAATGTTTAGAATTTTAGGAATTTCCTTTTGATGGTCTGTTCCTGGGTGGTTGTTGGATGAGAGGGCTGCTTGTTCTTCCCAGCTACCCAGCTAAGTTAGTCCCCAAATAATCATACAGAAACTATATTTTTTAAAATACTGCTTGGCCAGTCATTAGCTGTAGCTTCTTATTGGCTGTTAAATCTTAATTTAGCCCATCTCCATTAATCTGTATATCGCCAAATGCCAGTGGCTTACTGGAAAAAGTTTTGGCATTTCTGACTCTGATGGTTCCATGGCATCCCCTCTCCACCTTCCTTCTCCCAGAATTCACTCCAGTTTTTCTTGCCTACCTAAGTTCTGCCCTATCAACAGTCTAAAGCAGTTTCTTTATTCATTAACCAATAAAAGCAACATACAGACAAAAGGACCTCCCACATCAGGTGGTGCCTGGGTAGTCTCAGTTTGTGGTCTCTCTTGGATTCAGGTATTGCCTTAGGGTAAACTTACTAAGACTCAGGCCTCTCTTGAGCTTGTCAGGGCTGGATCATACACCAAGAACATCTTTTAATTTTATGTACTCCACAGATTTTGTTTTATGTTTTGCTTTTCAAGACAGGATTTCCCTGTTTTGTATTGCCCTGGCTGTCCTGGATTTCACTCTGTAGACCCGCAACTACACAAACTAGAAGTGGTCCCAGGCAGGGTATGGATGCTAACATCCAAGCTACAGAAAGTGCCTTGGAAGCATTCTAATTGCCACATACTGGAGATTCAGTTTTTCATCTCTCCAATAACGTCAACAGTGATGACATCCTGTACCTTTCAACATCATTAGTTTGCTCTGACTCACTATCCTCACAATCTACTCCTAAATTTTCCACTGAGTGATTTATCTTCCCTTGTATTAAGTAGCACACAAGTCTTCTTTCTTCCTTATTTCCTATCACTTAGTGTCTCATTTCTGCAAGGACATTCATATAGACTGCTTTAATCAGATTCCATCATAATCCAGCTACATAGACATCTTTCCTCTGGATTGCCAAAGAGAAGAATTGAGTGGCTCAATGGCTCAACATTGCTGAGTCACTTCAACAGGCATCAGAAGAGGGACCAGGAAAATAGAGAGGAAAGAAAAGTCAGGGGTTTTTTTTTCCCTAGAGCATGATCTTTTGAAGCTCCATTGTTATAAGAATTTGTACAATCTTCTGTATGAGAATTTATTGGATGTGCTGCTCAAACATAACAAAACCACTGTGCTATTCTATAAATAGTCTCTAGCTCCTATGCCTAATGAGATCTTATAGTCACCTAAAGGAAAGTATCTTTGCTATCAATTTCCTGTTCATTCTAAGCATAAGAAAAATCGGCTCTTTCTTTCTTCCATAATTTTTCCCATTCAAATTGGAACATGACCGTGAATCTGTCTACCCAGTATCTTGTACAAGTGCTCAGTTAGGACTAGGTGTGAGCAAGTCATTTACCACCCATTCAAGCACTGGGAGAAAAAATATTCATCCCATGTTACAGGGTCTCTAGGATGGAATCTTCCTCTTTGTAATGACAAGCAATAATGTATATCCATGTCCTTTTTTCTCAGTGATCTCCAAACTGAGCCACATGGGCTGAATACTGAAGGCTAACCAGTAAACATTGTTCTTTCTGTTTGTGAGAAAAATGAAGGGTAATAACCATGATAAACTGAAGTCTTAGATGTTTCATGTCATTTCTTTTCTCGGTGGATTGGAAGTTTGACTCAAGTTTGGTGAGTTCATACAAAGTAGTTTAGTTGGGTTTTATGGGTATCAATGAAGCTATGTAGTGAAGAAGAAAAAGTGTAATGGTGATTGATGGGAAAGGAGTAAAATACACTAAGTGGTTTTTAGTTTTATTACTTATTTTCCTAGATACCTAGCAAACACAGAGAAAATTTATTATAGGTGTTGTACCCATATATATATGATGGCTTCTGAGACAGAGAAAACCAGTGCTAATGGTGAAAGCAATAGAGGCAGAGATTACAAATGAAGGGATGGGGAGCACAGAAAAACTAAAAAGAACAAATAGCTTCTGCTGATCTGGTGAAAGACTCATGAGGCTTGTGTTCTTGCCCAAGGGCCTCCCTTCTTTCTGTTTTGGCTATCTGTGATTCCTGTTTTTGTTCCTTATCTGCACATCATTTATATGTTCCTAATCCTCTGAGCAAGCATGAACCTAAAAGATGCTTGTGTATATTTATTTACAGGATAGTTTCAGGCTTAAGAAGTAGTTAAAAAGCAGCAAACAACAATTCACTCATTAAACAATGTCCAGGTAACTGGAGAATACCTTGAGATGGCAGCCAGCCATGAAGACACCTCAGCTAGGTCATTTCCCATTCCCCAGCTGTGAGTTCAAATCTGCTTTTCTTGTTTCCTATACCCAGTGTCTATCCACCTCTACATATAACATTTGCCTGTCTCAGCTCTTCCTTTCTGGTTTTCTCTCTAACATCTCTTATGCAAATGTCCCATTCTACCCTGCTGGATTATCTTTCCTGCCCCATCACCATGTGCCTCTACTACCATTTGACTTTTGTTGTTTGGCTTACTACCACTTTTCAAAGAGCATAATATAGAAAGGAAATTTTGCTGGAATATAGTGTTAATCACATTTTGTGATCTCTTCATTTAGCAAGTGATAAACATTTCACACTTTTAATAATTAAAAGGAAATGCCTAATCTGTATACCTTTTTGTTTGTATTTCTTAATTGATTGTTTTCTCTAGGATCTCAGAGAAATTAAAGGTTTCTACTCCCAAGACTACATATACAAGGTTACTAAGGAAATAATAGATTTTCTGATCAGTTTATATTTGGAAGGCTTTTTGTTTGTTGTTTGTTTTTATTTTTGTAGTGTTTATTTGAGAATATCGATAGAGAGGAAAGATACAACTGATTATTTATCAAATTAGATTATTAATCCAAAAGGTACAAAATGGTTATTATACAGAATAATCATGATTTCAGCTTCAATGAATATTTATTCTCTTTCTCCCTCTCCCTCTTTCCTTCCCTCCTTCTCTCCCTCCCTCTCCTGACAAGACCTGAAATTGACACATGAACTTTCATAGTGTATATAGTAGTAGCACATTTCTTTTCTAAATCTGAAAATAAAGTTTCAGAATATATTTTACTGTTCACAGACAAAAATAAAAACCCTTATCATAATTCTGTCATCCTGCCAAATGATCAAAATGCATGCATATTTAATGTCATCAAGAGGTTACCCAGCTTTTGGTAAGTATTGCAATGACAATCACTCTGTTTTATCCAAGAGTGTAGCCAGTTGCCATCTAGTGTCTGAACAAAAAACTACAATTAATGAACCATGGAACAAAGGTCAGAGAACCTCAGGTTCTCTAACTAATTGTTTGGAGTCCAATTAGCTATGTTATGCCCTGAGAAAATGTTAAGCACTGAGAAAAAGACAAATAAACTTAAATACTTTCAAGGGCCACACTACATGCTAATCATTTGATTTCATTGTTTAAACTGAATTTTATATGTAATAATAACAATAAATAAGATGTGGGCCCTGTCTTTAAAACCTTAGAAATGTAGGACTGGAACAGATAGAAATGTAGATTTAAGGCTTTAGTCTACTCTTAGTGTTAAGGGTCTGTCTGTAATGGGATATTAAAAGTTTCTCAACCATTCTGAGCAGCAGAGCCTCACCTGACATAATCAAGTCGTTTTCTTATGACCAATAATAAGAACATTAAAAGAAATTCTCTGGTTCCAGACTTTGTGACAACAAAGGGTGGGGGTTGGGACCTCAGGAACAGTTGAAACACCATTACATAGGAAAACATGCATGCTTTATGCCATATTAATGCTCCAACTACCTGTGTGCCCTGTAATGGCTTTTCCATTGCGTATTTTGCAAATCAGTGTGTCTGCTGTAACAGATAAAGATGACACTTAAAATAATCCCACATAAGCTCAAAACTGAGTATAACAGAGGGTTATTTATTTGGGGGTAGACTCACAGATTATAATCCTCTGCTCAATGGGGAACAGCAACTGAATCCCACAGCCCATAGAGAGGCCAGATGCACACTTTACATCAGCATATATAGTATAAGAGGCCAAGCCCAAGTTGGTGGGTAACTTTAAGGTTCTTGGCTGTAGGAACTCCTGTAGCACCTCCCCATTTTGTTTAAATAAGAAAGTTCTAAGCCTAATAAAAAATTATATACAATAATAACAGATGTCAGATTTAAAAATTAGAATTACAATCAGCATAAGCAATATCAAGCAAGAAACATGTGATGTTTTAATAATTATCTTATCCTAATGAGTTTAAGTCTTGTGTAATAAATAACTTAGTCAAGTCATGACAGGAAAGTAACTATGACTCTCTGCAAGCTGTGCATATCACTCCAGTTTTAGGCACACAGTAGATCTATCTATGTTACCATTAAGCAAATTGTAGCATATTGCTCACAAACTCCATTTAAATGCTCAGTCTCCTTAAAGAGCCAGAGTTCACACTGGCAACATGGCTCAGAAAGTCAGTATTTTAAAGTAGAGTGGCTTTTTTTCTGCTACCACTGAGTCAGGAAAACCTCTCTTAAAGGAACTGCAGAATGCTGCCAGCAAACAGCAAGAAGCTATGTTAAACTCTGTGTTTTTGTGTCTAGAACTTTTTAAGCTCTCTCAGGTTTTTAAGTGGATTTTAGTTAGCCACATGGGCACCAATTTGTTGGAAGAGGCCATCATTGGTTCCTGTCTGCTCAGCCCTGAAATAATCACACAGAAACTACATTATTTTTAATGTAACCCATTTTTATGAATATGTGTATCGCCATGTGGCTGCGGCTTACTGGGTAAAGTTCCATCTGACTCTAGTGGGGCTCCATGGCTTCTCTAGACTCCACCTCCTTTCTCCCAGCATTCAGTTTAGATTTCCCCACCTACCTCTATTCCATGCTCAGGCCCAAGACAGTTTCTTTATTAACCAATGGTATTCACAGTACACGGAGGGGAATCCCACACCAAACAGACACTGTGATGAAGTAGTGATTATTAGACAAAAATTCTAGACACAGCAAACAACATAAATGCTTATTAAAATAAATAGTACAAGAATAAACACAGTTGTGAAATAAACTCACTGGAGAAGACCAATTTGTTCTTTGTACACAGGAAAAGCCCTTTTCTTAAAAAGTAGAACATCAGTGAGACTCAATACTCTATAGTTTTTAAACATAAAGTACCTGCAAAAGTCAGTCAAATGCAGAGATCCACTAGCAAACACCTTGGGGCTCTTGTGGCCAAGAACCAGAAAAGGAACAATATTTAGCTGAGGTACTTTGAGTGACAGTAGAGCAGTGCTTGTCCCTAAACATTGTTGATTTAGCACTTAAACGGAAAGGAAATTTGCCCCTGAACATTTAATTTTAAAAATCAATGCATAGTATATTGAGAAATTATTGGAATTCATATGGGTACAAAAAGCAAAAATCCAGATAAAAAGAACTACCAGGAAACAAAATTGTGAGGCAGAGCCCTCCCTTGTTGAATTATGTAACCTGAAAGGACTTAAATGTATCTGGAAATGCTAGGGCCTGGGACCTGTCACTGGTTTCCTCCTCTGCTTCTGTTTGGGTGTTAGACTCAGTTTCTCTTAACACTTGACTACAACTAAGGCTGCTCATAGTTCTTATTCACACACAGTCTTCCAGATGAGGAAGAAATGAGGCTTCTTTGCTCTCTATTCAGTTGAAAAACGCTATGAAGGGACTCCAAGTGCATTCCCTGGACTCCTCAGACCAGCCACCTTGCCCTGTCCTAAGACATACATATATTTTGGCAGCCAGATTAGTTAATCCTTTAAGATAAAAGGAAGAAAATGTGTTTAATGACATTTCTACTATCCAAATAACGTTTTCTACTCAAGAAGTCTTAAATATTAAAATACAGAATGATGAAAGTCACCAAAATAACACATAATGATTCCTATCTAGTGGATGCCTGGGGAAAACATTAATCAAAGCTAATAGCCCCTCTAGAAGCATATATAACCCACCCACCTTCTCTGGTCTTGGCTCCTCTATTGTCCATTCTCTGTTGATCAGCATAGTGAATATATTTCCGATATTTATATCATACATCCTCACTGGATATTTGTGAGATCTGTGCAATGCAGACATCACAATCATGTTTTTATTTGCATATCTCACACTGTCTTATACCAGTTTCTTTAAGATTTGCACTTCTTACATAGTTAGTAGTAAAATATTATTTACTCCATCAATTATTGCTTTTAGCAAACAATAAATTTGTCTTACTTACCAGTCATGTTACTACTTTCTAAAGACCCACAAAAATATGTCTGCATGCTAGGTACTCCTTGTGTGTGTGTGT
>LOEQ01008390.1:32396-42795 GCA_001685075.1 Bramus lutescens | reverse complement strand
ACACACACACACACACACAAAGGAAAGGAACACAGAGGAAATGTGGGACACCATGAAAAAGCCAAACCTTGAATTATAGGTGCAGATGAGAGAGAAGAATTCTAAGTCAATGCCATAGAACAGAAAACCAAAAAAAAAAAAAGATGGATTTTTACATTCAGGCAAACCACCAAAAAGAAAACCAAGAAGAAGTCAACAACCTAAATTGACCAATATCGAATGAAGAGATTGAATCATTAAAAGCCTTCCAGCTTTAAAAAAAAAATCCCACGACAAGATAGATTTGAAGGAGATTTCTACCAGACCCTTAAAGATCTACAACCAATTCTTTTCAAACTATTCAAAAGAAGAGGGGAGAGGAGGAGAAGAGGCAGGCAGCAGCAAAGACCCAGGAATAGTGGCACACAACTTTGACACCAACACTTGCGAGGTAGATGCAGGTGGATCTCAGTGAATCTGAGGACAACCTGGACTACAATGTGAGTTCCAGGATTACATAGTTCAAGAGCTACATAGTGAAATCCTGTCTCTAATAATAATGCTAGTAATAATAAACAAGATGAAGAAGGAGAAGGAAAGGGAGGGGAGGAGGAGGAGGAGGAGCGAGCACTCCTAAACTTCTTCCATGAAGACAGTAACACTCTAATACACAATACAGGTAAAGCCACAACAAAAGAGAAAAACAACAGGCCAATAAATAGCTCTGATAAATTTACAGTAAAAAAATACTTAGAAAAAATATAAACATGCATCAGCAATATTATACACCATGACAAATTTACTTTCTCCTTTAAATTCAGGGTGGTTAAACATATGAAATTAAATAAATGTAATAAACCACATGAATGAACATAAACATATATTCATATGATTATGTCAGTAGAGGTAGAAAAAGTCTGACAAAATCTTGCACTCCTTTATTATAAAAATCCTAGAAAATGTAGAACTAGAGGGAACAGTGCTAAGCATACTAAGAGCTATATATAAGAAACCCTCAGCCAACATCATTCTAAATGAAAAAAAGCTTGAAGCAATCCCACTGTAAGTCAGGAACAAGACCAGGATGTCCAGTATCCCTACTCTAGGCCAATGAGATAGCCTGTGTCAAAATAAAACAAAAACAAGATGTAGAGCTCTTATGGAACTACAACCAGATTGTTCTGGCTTCCACATAGATTTGCACACAAGTTCACATACACATGGGCACACACACATGAGAGGGAGAGAGAAATTTCTCACACATTTAAAGAGCTGTGCTTCTCAGACTATGGACACTTGCAAATACTTTAGTTAATACTTTCCTTCTTTATTAGTCTGGTGAGAAGCTTGGTCAGTTGGAGTATAACCATAAAATCCTTAAAGTTGTGTATTTATTGTACTAATCTTATCTCATTCCCGTTTAACTTACATATATTTTTCCAACAGACTCATTTCTTTGTTGATATTTTAAGCCTGTTTTTAAAATATATTTAACTGTAAATGTGCTAAAGGTCTTATTGGAATGAGGCATTATATTAAATAATATTGTTACATCAAAGAAAATGCATCATACATGAATCAGAAGTATAAAAGAGGTTAGAAGCAAGTGAGGAAGGATGAGAAGTTTGGCTGATGTGAAGATGTATGTATGTTAGTTCACTGAAAGAGTGAGCTCTGTGACACTCATTGACAATTTATAATGAGCTAACATGGAAAAAATGAAACATTTATTATAATAGCAGATTAAGACCTGAGAACATCTCTGAAATGGAACGTTCTACTGATAATCATTTGAGTTAAAACATTGTACTAACCAAAATTCAATAAAGTCAAAACTCAGCAAAATATGATGATATATGTACATTTATAATGGTTTACTGCTTATAAAGCACATGCTACACTGTTCCTTCTTTGCTATCAAGGTCAACACTGGCAAAAAGCTGTTGCAAGCTGCATTCTCCAAATCTGGATCTTTAAAGATGTGGTATTTGCTGTAATACAGAGCCTTATTACAGAATGTTTACAGAATGTTTCAATTCTCCTCTGCTAAACCTCCAAGCTCTATAATGTCATCAGTCTCATTCCTTTACCCATTCTTATGCTGAGCCTCTTTTCAGACACATTGTCCAACCTTCACTTCCTTATCCCCATTCACCAATATCAAAAGAATAAGCTTCTACTCCCCCTCAACTCCCTCTCTAACCCTCACCATATTTTTTAAGTATTTCAGCTATGACGGCCACCCACTATAGGGATCACTTATTATTCTCATTCCACATTGTAACTACCAACTTGTGCCTTTAGATTGTAAGTTCTTTATAGAAAGGATTTTCTCTTTTGTTTAGTGCAATCAACCTATTGTAAAGCACTGTGTATACTTCCAGACTATCACTAATACGGTTCTTCCTGAGTTTCACCAGAATTATCTATTGAATCGTGTAACTTCAGTTTACTATCATTTTTCTTTCCCTGAATTATTTTGGGGCCTTTTTGCATATTTTTTAAAAGTAAAAAAATAGCACTTTGCATTTTCAAGAGTGCTATCAGCTACACATCTGAGTGTACATGCTTCATCCTGCTGTATTTCTTACAGATAAGAATATCAAATTAAATACCCTTTAAGATGCTCCTCTAAAAGTATAACACAAAGCTATTTTCTTTCAAGATAATCTATAGATGATCTTTCTCCTCCAGTTTTACAGAAAAGTAACCCTGTTCCACTTGGAATTGAGCGTATCCTAGCTATCATCAGTTACTGTGCTCTTCTAGGGAACAATTCTGGTTTTAAAAAGTAAAACCATTGATTTCCCCCAGAGCAAACAGGCAAAAAAAACTTAAGATACTGATAGTTACTGAATAATAAAACCCATTCTGCCATGAATGCAAACATTTAGGGACTCAAAGTAACTTTAAAGATTAAAATGAATTAGAAGCTAACTTCAGATTAGACAGGAATAAATTCTTATGTGGACCCAGAATTCACGTATGATCCATAACCCCAACCTCAGCAACTGGTTTCATAAGTGTACATATGGAAAGAAAAATATGTGGTGGCTTTCTGAATTTTGTTTGTGTTAATATTTTTAAAAGAAAAATGAACAAGCCCCATCTAAGCTTACAGTTAAACAAGTGCTTTGAAAAGTTTTCTAATTGTAAATATAGTTTCCAGGTCCAAGTAACAGTTTTAAAAACTTTCAAATGAGAACCATATAAGGGAAAAGAAAGCACACAATGACAATCTATAAATTCTGACTGCTCAACTTGTTCTTTTTAAGGACATCAGAAGATACCAGCTCTTTCTTCCTTGTCTATTAACAATCTAGTCCACACCACTGGTGCATCTCAGCATAAATTTCAATATAGCTCTACTTCTGAGAGATACACAATAAAAACACAGACAAATCACTTGAAAATGTTGACTCTATACCCAAAAAGATGCTGACAAGTTCCTATCTGTACCAACATAAAGAACATATTCCATTCAGAGATTGAACCCAGATGGAGATCTTTATAAAAGTATTTAAAAACCCACTCTCCCATCAGTACCTAGCAATGCAAACAAATTAAGACAGGTGTAGATTCTATCACCACTGCCTTTTACTGAGCTTCTCTGCAGTGCATGGCTAATAGGCAATAAAACATGATGTGACAGCTGAAATCAGTATGATTAAAATATGGATTATTAAAATGACATCTTGACACACTATTCACAATGGCTTCATTATGAAAGTTTAGTTTTCTGTTCACAATGCTTTACAGTACCCCTCAGGGCAGAGTTAAATCTGAACATGTTGCTGCTAAGCAGCTATCACAGTATCTACTGAGATGAAGTTAGAATTTTTTAGTTATAAAGAAAGAAATGTGGACTACATTAGACCCTTAATGCCTACCAGATGATAGCTTTTTACCTTCTAAAAGAAATATACTGGGCTAAGATGATTTAATATTGAATACTCAGGATCATTCAATCAGTATTAGCTTAAAAAGAAAGATTTCAACTAATATTCAATCTTGGAGTTAGGTCAGCTAAGCAAATGTGAATTGTGAACTGTCACATTTGGTCAACCATGGTGGTCATTATGTCCTTTAATTATCAGATTATATGCAACACTCCCTTTAATTTCTGAAGAAACACAACTTAAGCATCCATCCTTCTTAGTTCAACACATCTACTAGGGTTACACTCTGAAAAAAAAATGTGACAATCAAAAGGACCAGAAGATTTCAAATACGGAGAAAGACAAAAGGGAAAATATAAATGTTTGTATCACTAATTCATCTTCCCTTAGTCAACTCTCATTTCCTCAGTTTCTTCTTTTTCACTTTTTATAATTTCACACAGGTATATTATTATTTGAGATTTTCATACATTCATATAATGTATTTTGATCAAACCAGCCATCTACTAGAGAATGGGTGGCCTTCCTTGAAGAAACCTTACTCTCCCTACCGCAGCTTCCATTAACCGCTGAAACTTCTCAGCTAAGGTTTGGACTGTATGGACCTGTTTCACAATGGAGTTTTTCCTAGCTTGATTTTATGCCACTGTCAGTTCATGTTACACAGCTGTTTTGCTGCTGCTGTTGTTTTCTTTGTTCATTTATTTGTTTCAAATATACAGAAAGGTATCAGAGTCCAGAGGAATCATTACATTACATTACAGTACTTCAGGCAAAAGGTTTCAAAGAATGCTTTTTGTCACCCACTTTAAAGTAAGTTGCCAAAATAATGCTCCATTGTTACTTCCTTTCTTATCTTAAACATTTATGTCAGTTTCATAAACGTGCATTGTGAATATATGCACCTCTCTATCATCTCTTACAACTCCCACTCCTACTTGAGTCCCTCTTCCTCTTCTACTTTATGTGTCTGTGTACTCATGCAGATAACCATAGCTGGGGTGTGTTTATGATTGAAATGGCCATGTCATATCCAGAAAACACCATTTCACAGCTCCCTTCCCACCATCCAGTTCTACTATTCTTTCTGGCCCTCTTCTGCAGTGTTTCCTGAATTTTGGAACTGATGACATAGATGTCCTATTTATGAAACAAAACAGTCACTTATTCTCAGCACTTTAGTCCGTTTTGAGTCTCTGTACTAACTAACTATTGCCTTCTGCAAAAAGAAGCTTCTCTGATCAAGGCTAAGGGCAGCACCAATACACAGGCATGTAGTTCCTTTTGGAGTGGGGTCTCAAGACGGAGAACAACACTAATCTACAGGTGCAAACACATAGTTAGAAAGAACTTTGACTAAATGTCCATTTATCAAAGTATTAGTAGTAATTTCTCCCTTAGTGCCTTTGACACCCACAGCCATAAGTTTTCAACCAGGTTTACAGTACCAGGCATATATTACCTCTTGTGGAGTGGTTGTCACATATAATTATAATGTGGTTTGTTGCTCCCAAAACATTCATGTCATTATTGCATCAGTGGGCATATTCTGTATGGCAGTTCAGAATTATAGCATACAGAGTCTTTTTCTTTTTGTGTTGTTTGATATTTTCTGAGACAGAATCTCTCTGTTTAATGCCCAGGCTAACCTTGATCTCAGTGATCATTCTGACTTAGTTTTCCAAACATTGGAATTAAAGACATGCTAAAGTTCAATATATTTTTTAATTATCATATTTCTAGAAATTACATTACAAACTTATGGGCTCAAAAGGCAAGAGAGGTCAATGTCAAAAATAAACCAGCAAGTGATCACAGCCTAGTAGTAAAAACAAAGGCTACAAAATAAGCTTCGTATAACTCCTCCACAATTTTTATTCATTTTCCTCTCACAACACAGTCTTTCTCTCAGATGTACGTCTTATAACCTAGCTGATACAAAATCAGGGTCAGAAAAAAATCTGCTTGAATAGGTTTATTTGTAGTAGTGTAGTCCATTGTACTCAGTGCAATAAAGCACCATTTTTATAAAGCATTCAAGAAAAAGAGAAAGATATCTTTGTAATGAGATTTTACTTGAATAAAAGGCAAAATGTCTTGACTGTGAAAGTTCTCAACGCAAGAATGACTAAGAAGGAGGGTTACAAAATATAATTCCCAAAGGCCCTTTACAAATAAGTCATTCATCTTTAGAAAATTGTTTAGGTAGAGGTAAGCCTGGAGAGAGTAAGATAGATGAGACCTCTACAAACCTATATATATTAACCTTATTCATCAACAGATGCTGACTTTTGCCATCTGATGCTCATGAAGCACCACTTGGTATTTCATCTGATATATAAAAAATACAATTACAAATCTTTTAGATAGGGGTATTTGAAATGAGAAGAGAAGGTAAAGGAAATGTTTGCAAATGAAACAATATACACAATTTGTTCACAAAAGAGTTCAGAGTAATTTTTTAATATAACAATAACAAACCTAAAAAGAGGTTTCTCAAACTTCATCAATTCTTTTGAATTAATGGCTCTCCCTCTGATTACTGACTTTTCCTAACAAAAGAAACCTTAGTGAGGAATAGTTTCCATAAGCACACACTGACAATCATACCTACCTTTGGAAAAAAATAGTGGTTTTAGGAAATAATGTCCTACTGAATTTTATGTCAACAGGGAGTTATTTAACTACTTGTATATAATTTAGCATTCTTAGAGAATGTAGGGATTCTTCACTTGTGCTTGAGACTTGAGTATGTATCAGTTTCCTTCCTGAAGCCAGGAGGATACTGATCAATTCATAACATGAACCCCAGTCCTACTTTAGAGCTTTTTCTAAACCTGTGTTCAACTCCCAGTCAATTCTCTGCCTTGCCGACCTAACCTAGTGAACCTGAATTTTTGGCCAGTCATATATTCTTTGATTAGCTTCCTATCTAAATACTTATTTAAAAATCTTAAGCTGGGCAGTGGTGGTGCACGCCTTTAATCTCAGCATTTGGGAGGCAGAGGCAGATGGATCTCTGTGAGTTCAAGGCTGGCCTGGACCACAAGAGCTAGTTCCAGGACAGGCTCTAAAGGTACAAAAAAACCCTGTCTCAAAACACCAAAAATATCTTATTTACCAAACACATAGATATTGTTCTAAGAAGTTTATAAATGTCAACACATTTCATTAGCAAAACAACCTTAGGAGATAGGTATCTTAGCTTCATTTCACGAAGAAGTAAAGCTTATTTGGTAGACAGGAGATTAGAACCCAAGTATATCAAGAGTGCATGGTTTTAACAATTATGCTATGCCACATTCACAAAGATAAAAATAAATGATGAGGGCAATTTCACAAATTATTTTAAATATATCTTGCTTTCCTCTAAAAATGTATATTATTGATGTTATAGTTCTTTAAAAGCAAGCAAACAGGTGGCAAACATCCTAACTTTGTTTACATGGTGACTACTTAACAACATATTGCATGGCAGGCCTTTTTAGCCTTAGTAATACAACTCTTCAAACTCTTAGAGTCATGGTTGAAGAGAATAATACTCTGTAAATCATCTTACACTCACTCCTTTATCTAACCAGCCTTCATTTTACAAAAAGAAGGGTGTGGCTTTTATTTCCCCAAACTGTTATACTATAGGTTTAATCTGGATTCTATGGTTCTGAGGGCAAAAGGATTTGAGTAATAATAAAAGGTACCAAGAACATTCAAACCCTTTCTGACCCCAATCCTAGAACATCAGGCTTTCCATTCTCTTCTTTTCCAGACAAGATTTCTTCAGCATTTACTAACTGCTACCAGAACCATAGGAGTCGAGTTAGCTGAGCAACTTTCCTAACTTTAGTCCATTCCACGATGCTACTTCTCTTCTCTTGCATTTGGCAACTACTGAACTGACTGTTGTCAGCCTATCAATTCCAGAACTCTGCCACTCTCATGTGGGCTTTTATTTTTCCAAACCACTGCCCTTCCTTCTTTTCCAAGGAGCATTCTTCCCACACTCTATTTTGAGCTACCCAGTCACCAAAGCTAAAAAGAAAAGAGATTCTTAAATCTTTTCTTTCCCATGCCACCACACTTAATCCATCATTAATTTCTGTTAACTTCTTCAAATTTTAATCAAAATCCTTCTACTTCTCTCTATCTCCTTTATTATCATTCTGATTTAAGACATTATCTCAGTCTTGAATAAAAGCAATGTTTTCCTAGTCTTTCTGCTTCTATGTTTGACCTCTTTGTATCCATTGTCCATTCTGTACAACATAATCTTGTTAAAGCCTCATCTAATTGATTATGCATCCACATAAAATCATCCAATATATATATTGTTTCCTCCAATATATAGAATAAAATACTCATCCCTTACCATGGCCTATAAATCTTATCCAACACGATCTGGGTTCTGCCAATATTTCACAATATCCACATTTTGGTTCCTAATAGAGGCTAAAAAGCCTTCCTATTACAGGGCTTTTGAAATTGCCTCTTTCGATTTCTGAAACAGTTTTTCTCAGGGCTCTAAGTGTACACAAATCTTTAAGTCTCACTTTGCATATTATTAAAAAGGATGTCTTCCCATTTTAATTGCTTTTTGCTATCACTATCCTATTTGTGATGTGGGATTTCCATCTGTATGCTGTGAATAGCATTGGTTAATAAAGAAATTGTCTTGGACCTGTACAGGTAATAGAGGTAGGTGGGGAAAACTAAACTGAATGCTGGGAGAAAGAAGGGGGAGTTAGCGAGAAGCCATGTAGCCCTGCCAGACACAGACGTGGGAACTTTATCCAGTAAGCCACAGTCTTGTTGTGATACACAGATACTAGAAATAGGTTAAATTAAGATACAAGAGTTAGACAATAAGAAGCTAGTGCTAATTGTCCAAGCAGTGATTTAAATAATATAGTTTCTGTGTGATTATTTTGAGTCTGAGTTGCCGGGCAGACAAGAAACAAACAAGTGGTCTCCCTACAACAAATGGTGCCCAACGTTGGATAAATGCATCCACAGAAAACCTGAGAGAGCTTGAGAAATAATTCTAGACACAAAATAACAGCGTTAAGCATGGCTTCTTGGTAGCATCAATTTCTCGGGTTTGCTCTCTTTACTAGAAGCAAGCAAATCTCATTTAATAGAGGGTTCCTGACTCACCTTTGCAGCTCTTTTAAGAGGCCCTGCCACCAAACATTTAAATGGTTTTTATGAGTTGCTAACAGCATGCTTCTTGGTGGTGTCAGGCATCTTGAAACTCCATAGAGTTGTGGCAATAAACCTGCCTCCTGCTAGTATCTCTGCCATGAGTCTAGACTCTCAGAAAGCAAAAGAATGGGCTGGATCCAGCCATCAAAGCCACAGCGTTAATCCTAGCCATATTGCTTAGAAAATTAAAGACTCATGTGGTCAGAAAAAGAGAGATATATAATAAAGATAGATTCAAAGATGAAGAAAACCTCTAAATGGTTTTCAGTGTGTTTAAAAATATATGTAGGCTTCTGAGAGAAAAGAAAAAGGATAAAGTTCTTAAAATAATAAAGAAAGAAAGAGAGTAGTTGGGTGTGGTACCTTTAATCCCAACATTTGGGAGGCAGAGGCAGACAGACCTCTGCAAGTTCAAGGTATGGTGGCACATACCTTTAATCCCAGAACTTGGGAGGCAGAGGCAGGCATATCTCTGTGAGTTCAAAGACAACCTGGTCTACAGAGTGAGTTCCAGGACAGCAAAGAAACACAGAGAAACCCTTTCTCAAAAAGCCAAAAATTAAAAATAAAAATAAAAGAAATAGAGTTGAAAATAAAGCTAAGTAAAGATGAGAGTCTGGATACTGTATGTTATTGTGTTGTCTATAAATTGTTTGATGGTTGAGAAAGGAGCAAAAGCTGCTCAAAGATAATTGATTATAAATGCTGCTGGATTAATTGAACATACATATTTTGAAAATGCCTTGACTTCAAAATGTAAAGCAAGAGGTATGTTACTTTGGAGAAGAGGTTTTGCTCTTGTTTCTACAGGAAATTAGAGGTTGTGGATTTATTCTGGGCTAAGAAAAATCAGGTTTGATCAAGGAAGACCCCTTGAAGAATCCCTAGTAGGAGCAGATGGTCTAGATGATCCAACATTTCAGAGGACCTCTGTTGGAGTTTCCTCTGAGTTTTGCATCCAGAACAGTTTCAAGACTGCTGGCTGAGATAATCAAGCCTCACAGAATTTTCCAGTCAAGACTTGACCATAATCTTAAATTTTCTTAGGTCCCCATAAGATTATCAGTGCCCCCAATCAGCAGGAAGTAACCTGGGAAACTATACACACATTCTCCCCAAAATGGAGTATGGAAATTTTTCTTTGTTTAGAGTGTTGGTTACAATTTGTATAGATAATGGTCAGGAAGAAAGCTAAACAAGGGAGATTTGATTCAGAGTTCTTGTTTTGAAAAAAAGGGGGAAGTGCTGTGAGACCATGGTTTTTCCCTCTAAAGATTTGTTTCTTGTACTTGTTTAATAAAATGCTGATTGGCCAGTAGCCA
>LOEQ01008390.1:0-13541 GCA_001685075.1 Bramus lutescens | reverse complement strand
TATATAAAATTTAAATAGAAGTTCTCAACAAGTGGACCTGGGGTCGAATGAACTTTTGACAGGGGTTGCCAAAGACCACCAGAAAACACAGATATTTACATTATGATTAATAACAGTAGCAAAATTACAGTTACAAAGTAGCAAGATAATTGTATAGGGGTCACTATGACATAGAAAATTATATTAAAGGGTCACAGAAATAGAAAGGCTGAGAACCATAGACTTGAATGAAATTTTCTCATCTGTGCTGACAATATCCAAGAGACAAGACTCCATAACAAAACTCCCCAAACCAGGCATGAGAAGCCCTCTTTAGAGTTATTGGTCAGGGTGTCCAAGGGACTCCCAAAACATACAGGCTATTGCTATTGCCCTAGGTTATCTAACAGAATTAGAAGGTAAATCCCTAACCCTGAAGACAGTATGTACTTAAGACACAGGGCCCAGAGGCCCCTGAGCTGGAACAGACACAGATCTGAATGCCTCCTTCCCAATGACTCATTTCATGGTACCAGAAAGTGCCATGAAAGCTTCCAAAGGAAGGAAGCAATCAATTTTAAAGGCCTAGACTTAAGTGCAGACAAAAATGGTGAAATAAAACCTAAAAGAAAAAGCATGGTCCAGTCCACACCCCTCCGTTTTCACCAAGCATATAAACAATGGATAGAATAAAAACAAAAATCATTAGAGAAGATGTTGTTCTAGTATATAAATATCTATACATTTCAGCTCAAGATAATATAAACACCTCAAGACCAATAAAGAACAAATATGCTATTTGACTTTGTAGTTTGTAACTTAATTAGCATAGTAACTCTATAAGAGAATTGTATTCCCTTTAAATCTGAGGAAACTAAGACTCAGAGAATCAGAAATCAAAGATAATAAACTCAATAAGAAAGAAAAATGGCACAGTTGAGGTAGACTGGTAATAAATCTATTATCTCTATACTATTTGGCTGAGTAGATTTGGCATGTTTTCCCAACAAGGACATCTATAAGAACCAATAAACTATTTGGATTCATTCTCCTTTTCTCATATTCATATATATTCTCTCCTGAAACAGCTCCTACCTTTTTCTCTCTCTTTCCTACCCTTCCTGAGACCAATTTAACAATGTTTCTTTTCCATGCTAAGTTTGAACTCTTGAGCTCAAGCAATACTCCCAAGTTACATAATTGTGTCAACCTTTTTCAGTGTGTGTGTGAGAGGGGGTGCGTTTCTTCTCTTTCTTGGTCCTTCAGTCAGAATATTTTTACTGACCTGTCTTCAAGTTGACCAACCAATCTTTTCTTGAGTTGTAGATTTAATATACTGTGAAATACATGTATCAAATCATGTGTTTTAGTTACTATAATCTTCACTTCCAGAATTTGCTTTCTTTTTTATTGTTGTTTACTGAATCTCTGCACTCTCTGTAAATTTTCATATTGAAATTCTAACCCAAAATGCAATGAAATTAGTAAAGTCCTTTAGTCATAAAGACCCTCCCAGCACTGGGAGGTAGAGGCAGGCAGATCTCTGTGAGTTGGAGACCAGCCAGGTCTACAACTAGAGAGTTCCAGAACAGCCACAGCTACATAGGGAAACCCTGTCTCAAAAAATCACATGAACAAACAAATAAAGACCCTCCTAAATGGAATTAATACCCTTATTAAAAAAGAACCCTAAGATATCATTTTCTTTCCATCTACATAAACAGAAACAAGGAGGATGATCAAGCATGAATCAGGAGGAGTGCCTTCAGGAGATTCCAAATCTACTAGCACCTCTGTCTGAGAGTCTCCGGAATTGTGATTTAATCAGTTTTTTTTTGTTGCTGAAGCTACCCAGTTTGTAGTACTATGTCATGGCAGCCCTAGAAGATTAATATACCTGGTAAACCCAGTGACTTTCTTATTCATGTTATATATTGGATTTAAAAGTTAATCAAGCTCAGTACATTATTATTGTCCTCCAGGGATTTACTTCACTTCTAGCAAGTGGTAAGGGACAAACTCACCTTAGTCCTACCTAAGACTGAGCTAATTCAAAGTTGTACTTTAGTCTTTGGGGAGAATGGTATTTTTCTAGTTCATTCCTACTTCTAGAGTTTAGCCCTTTGGGGATCCCAACTGAATAATTGGGGTAATTATTCAGGGTTCCTCCTCTTTGGCAGGCTCTGAACTCTAATTTCTGTCTCCCCAACATTATGGGATTACTGAAAGCTCTGCTTAGCTGCTGAGATTTACATCTGCTGCTTTGTTTAGCTTTTTCAACTTCTTTGTCCTGTCCCACTTATAAATCAGGAAATGTTCCAAGGGAAAATAATACAAAATATTGGACTGGACTCATTGTACTTTCTTTTTTCTTTGGCAATTTGAAAGCTGAACTTTGAAACATCAGGATATATCTTAACTCTATTTCGTGTCTCCATAGCCCTGTAAGTTTTTTCTGGCTGTTTTACTTTTAGTTTAGTTCCTTGGTTTCTTTGTTCATACCACTTCCATTGGCAAATGCTCTGAAGGAGACATAGTCACATTATCTTTTTATTTTTTTCTAGAATTTTGACACCCTTATTTCTTTGGTAACTCTCAGATGCCTTCAAACAGAGAAGGCAGTATATGTATACTATAGAATAGTAGTAAGCATGAGAAATGACTGCTCATTTGGTATGGCTGGTGCTAGATCAGTAATAGGGACATAAAGGAGGAAACTCAGGAAGAATTCTGTATGTAGAAGATGTTAGCTCTATTTTTAAAAATTTTGTTCAGGTAGTAAATGGTATCCCTAGATGTGGAAATCTACCGCACATTCAGTCAAATTTGTAGAGAATGTAACAACAGAAATTAAAGTCCTACAGAGATGGCTCAAAGGTTAAAATCATTGACTGTTCTTCCAAAGGATCCAGGTTTGATTCCCAGCACCCACATGGAGGATCACATCTGTCTGTAATACCAATACCAGGGGATGTGACACCCTCTTCTGGCCTCTGAGAGTACCAAGCACACCCGTGGTACACAGATATACATGTAACACAGACGTACATATAGGCAAGATATCTAAACATGCAAAAATAATAACTGATTTAAAAAAAACTGAAATTTAGGTTTTTCTGAACTCAAAAGCTTATAAATTCAAAGGCAGCATTGTCATGCATACAAAATTACTAGGTCTTGAAGCCAAGTCTTTGGATCATTGACTACTTTATAGAAAATTTAAATAAATATTCTAAAACATTATGGATAAAAAGCATTATTAATAAATACTGTGTGGCCTAGAATGTAAAGGTTGAATATCCAAATATCATTTCTAATGCCTATAAGCAAGTTCAATAAGTGGCATGAGTTATACATTTTCACAGAAGTGATCTGTACACTGTTTTTTTCAACAACACTATCATCTAAGAACAATGTATTAAATACTTACTTATAATACTGAACATCCAGTAAGTCAGAAAGCACTTCTCTGCTTTGTGAATTTAAAATCTAAAATGCCAACAACAAAGATAACTGTCCCACAAAGATACCAAGACAGCAGCATAAAACGTGATCTATGCCTCAGGGAACTGTCACTTCCATGACACCCAGGTCATCAGAGTTTAATGAAGGAGGTAAAATTTCTAGCTCTTTCAAGATGACAACAGAGAAATGGTTTGGCAGACAAAGAAGAAAGCATTCTCTATGCATGACATAAATGAACAGTCAGAAAATAAAAATTGAGCATACAGGAAAGCCATAATATGTTTTTCTATGAAATACCAAGTCAGAAAATCAGGCCTGATGGCATATACCTGTAAACCCAGTACATAGGGACTGAGGAATGACAATCACAAGTTTGAGGCCAGAGTATTCTACATGATTGAACACTGTCTTTAAAAGAGCATGAACAGCTTCAGTAGCTATACCACTGAACAAAGTGATATGTTTCCCCAAAGTAACCACTGGCCATCAATGTCCCCCTGGGGACAGGTGAGGCCTCATGAGCTTCTCCCCCACCCTTAATGAAATGTTGACAGACTCTCATCAGGACAAACAAACAAAAGTATCCCATGAAAGTAGGAGGTGGACTTGTTGGAAAGAGAGGGTTTCAAGGGTTACAGCAGGGGAGTGAGGGAGGGAGAGAAGATGAGGGGATGAAAGTTACTAAAATATGTCTGAAACTTAAAAATTAAAAAGAAAATGCGCCATGAATGGCCTAAAATGAACAAGGAAATCAGCATCACTGAACATCTCAAGCAGGGTTGCTTCTAGTTCAGGCAAAAGGAATCAGCTCATTTCATCTTTCTTTTTGTGGGCAAGGGTAGAGTTCTGTAGGGTAGCATAATGCACCTACAACCACCACTAATCAAATCCTTTATTCTTACTAACAACTGATGAACACTTTACATTCATATAAAATTATACCTAGAAATCAGCTTACCAAAGAAATCTCACAGAAAGCCAAATATCAAGCCACTGCACATTGGCATTTCATAGCACCGGGAAGCATTAGACCTTGTACTTTTTCTTTTAGATTTCTGATACCAGAATCTAAATTACTCAAACTGCAATTTGGTTGCAACAGCAGTTCTGGCCTTCAAAAACAATCTAGAACATTGGAAGGTTAGGGTTAGCAAGACCTAAGTTCTAAATATTTGCTAAAGCCTGACAACAGCTTATATTTGGATTACTATTCTCCCCAAGGGGAGGATGAAGCACTGAAAAAAATAAGTGAAAGATATCAGGAAAGGCTGATTCCCCGAAGAAAGTATGTATCCTTAAGATTACATAAGACTGCCAGAAGTAGCTGAACTACAGCAGAAAAATTTCAAACACATTCCAACATGCCTCTAATTAAGATAGTTTTGGGAGGTTCCAGAATTATAGCTATCAAACATGAAACCTAAAGAATTTACTAAGATTAAAAAGATTACCAACTTTAACTCAAGGAAAAGTGTACTGGAAGAAATAAGTTACTTGAATTCTTATAAATAGACAATTATTAGCCTTCCTGTAACAGCTGTCATTTTAGGTGCAATAATTAGTGATAAACACCTGAATTAAAACATGTCATAAACTGCACAAAATACAATACTATTACCTATATTCAGAAGGTGCAAACTAAATGCCTGATAGACTTCATTTTTACAAGAATACGGATGTACTACCACCATACACTTATTTAAAATATGTCAAGAAATATGGGTAAGATATAATGAAGTGTCTAACAAGCAAAAAATTTTGCAGCATGTAGAAGCAAGCTGGGTACCCACACAAGGTATGTATTTTGAAATATTTATGGATGGTTAACCAGAAAGGCTAATTTAACACCTACACATCAATTCCATGGAGACTGGGCTGTAAAATATTTGCATTTACTGCTCAGTAAGAAAATCAGCAGCAGCACTGCATTAAGAGTTTCAGTTGTAATTAGGTAAAATTTCACAATTTAAAAGATATGCAATCTTCTTCCCTGAGAACTTTAATTCATATAACCTATCTGGAAGGCTCTCAAAACTGAATTGAGCACTATACAATCACAAAGAAGAAACAACAGGTATCAAAAGAAACAACAGTAAAAGTTTTCTACAATCTTAGATTTTAAAAATACATGACAACAGTCAGAATGCTTTCGCTCTTTAAGGAACTGTGTCACACTGCTCAACATATAGTATCTCGTTTAATCTTAATAACACTATGAAGTTGGTATGCTTAGTAGCAACAATGTTGCTTCTACTTTACAGATGAGGAAATAAGCTCAGAGGTTAACACCCGGCCCCAAAGCACACAACTACAGAGAATGGTACAGTTCAGATCCAAATGCAAGATTTTCTACCTCTCAGGTCCATCTACATAACTCTGTGGACGTAATGGCATAGATCTAGCCGATGATAACTACAAGAGTGGCATGTGTCTGCAAAACACAGAAAAAGTCAAAATGACCTGAGCTGCACAAAGAGATATCCTGAAGATAATAAAAAGGAATTCCAAACTGTAATCAGTAACAATGTTAGGTGACAGAGAAACTAAAATGATTTAATTCCAGTATTATTTCCATATGGACTCTGTTAATAAAATTCAGGACAGGAAAGGATACAAGCAGCATTCATAGAAGGAAATAAAATAAATAAAATTAAATAAATTCCAGGATACAGAAAAGACCTTGGGCTAAGATTTTCAAACTACTGTCTAGACAGTAATGTGAATAATGAGACAGGGGTAGGAGTCTGGAGAGAGGCACACATTCACCTGATTTTTTTCTTAAAAGTTATACCTTCAAACTGGGGAATATAACAACAATTCTGGGTAGGTTCTATAGAACATATTATTTCGTAAAAATCTACTCTGAGTAAGATAGTGTTTTCCCCTGCTCATCTCTGCTAAACACCAGAGAAAAACGAATAACTTCGAAGAGTAATAAGAATGTGAGCTGGACTGGGAATGAGACAAACAGCACAATAATAAGAGGTCTTATGAACACTAACACACAGAAAAAGAATGCCCATACATGGTGTTTCTAGCTGTTTTAATTGGTGTTAGTTTGTATGACAATATCTATATAATAGACTGACTTCATACTTGTAATACTCCTGCCTCAGCCTTCCAAGTTCTGAGATTATAAACAGACCTGGTATTCCTGAATGTCCGACTCTACCAACAAAGGTCAGTATAAGGAGGGGCTCATTTCTCTCCTAAATGAAACAATACTCCTCTGACATGAGATGAGAGAACACTCTTTAGCACTAGCCAAAAACAGCTAGAGTAAGTAGCTAACAAGATACACTCTCTTCTACCATTCTCAGACCTCCTCTAGTCTGGGGAAGCAGTTCATCCTAAAGGGCCCAAATGTCTCTATCTCTACCAAAGAGGGAAGATGGAACCCAAGACAGGACCTGTGCCAAGAAAAGAGACCTAGTTCTTAAATGTTTCTTTACCTCACAAATACAAGTCTTTTTTCCTTTGCCTATACATAATGGAGCAGAATATGATGAGAAAAATGGTGGAGCATTTCATCATGCTACTTCTTCTTCCAGAGATGTTCAGGGTCATGCCTGAGGAAATTTTCTACCACTACGTGGGAAACTCAGCAGCACCAGAAAAACGAGCAAATGGAAACCTCAAAGGTAATGAAAATTAAGCTGCCACTGGAATCACAATTCAAAAATGTAGCCTACAACCAATCTAATAAATATAAGTAATACTATTGCTAAACTAAATGTAAGTAGATAATTTGCTAAAAGTGCAATAATACTTAGTATTTTTTATCAAAGCATCCATTATATAATAAAAAAACTAGCAGACATTCGAAGAAATGATAAAATAAAGAAACAACTTGATGGAGAAAAAGCAATCAACTAGGATCAACACTCTGATGAATCACATTAGAATTATTTGACAAAACTTCAAAGCAGATATCATAAAAATGTTTCATTACCAACTATAAATTCTCTGGAAATTAATGAAAATAATAAACACCTCATTAAAGATATAAATATCATAAAAGCACCCCAAAGACTATGCACATAAAAACATAATGATGCACGTATAAAATGTTGTTAGTGGAAGGCTCAGTACTACAATGGAAATGACAAAGGACAGAATTAGTAGACTTTTGGAGAAAAGAGTAGCAGTTACCAATCTAAGCAATAGAAACACAGACCGAAAAAACAAAATGATCAGGACCTCAGGTACATAAGAATCAACAAAAAATCCAATATTCATATAATTGGAGTTTCAATATGAGAGGTGAAAGCATAAGGAGATGATGGCATATTCAAAGAAACCACCTAGCAAACTTTCAAAATTTGGTACAAGACACACATCCAGAAAACTGAGTGAATTCCATATCTTATAAATTCAAAAGCATTCATTCTAGAACACATTATAATTAAAATTTTGTAAACCTATGACAAACAATTGTAAAAAGAAAACAGAAAGAAATGTGCATCGACTATATATGAACACCAATTCAAAAGACTGGGGATTTTTATTCTGAAACTGAAGGCCAGAAGAGAAGTGATAACAAAATCTTTCAAGTTGTGAAAGCAAACAACTGTCAACCATGAATTCTGTATCTGGTAAAACTCCTCTAGGGGTATAGGGGAAATAAAATATTTTCAGATGAAGGAAAACTAAAAGAATTTATTGCTAGAAGAACCACCCTTTAAGAGTATCCAAGGGAACTTCTTTAAACAGAAGGAAAACTATAAAAGAAGAATCTAGGAGCACCAGAAAAAAAGAAATAAATTCAAAAAGAATAAACATAGTTATCCTTTTTCTCTTGAGTTTTATATCTTTGGAAACAAAATCATAATACTGAAAACAAAAATATTTAAAACTGGCTCATCAGGTAAGGAAACTTTGCAACAAAATTGATGACATGTGTTCTCTCCTTGGAACCAACACAGTGGAAGGAGAGAACTGATTTCTGCAAGATGTCCTCTGATCTCCACATGCATGCTGTGGTACACACATGCACGTTCACACATACACAATACACTCACACTAAATCAATCAATCAATATTTTATATTAAAATATTAAAAAAATAGCAAAGGACCTTATAATGAGGTACCTAAATATATACTGTTTTATATATTATATATAATCTGTATAATATATGTATATAATATCTGTATAATATATATTTGACATATATACATAGATACATATATACACAAACACCCACACCAACCAGAACAAAAATGATACAAGGGGATATACTCAAAGGCCCTATGAACCAAACTGTAAATGTTCAATTAATTCACAAGAACACAAGGAAAATAAAAGACAGAGAGACTAGATACAGAGAAAAAAAAGCAAAAAAAAAAAACCTGGTGTAGTGGCAGTGAACCTTTCCCCCATCTACAACGGAGGCTAAGGCTAAGGAATGAATACTTGGAATTTCAAGCCAGGCTGGGCTAAATAACGCAACCTGGGACTTAAGAACAAAGATAACAGCAACAAAAATAGGGATGATGATGACAGCAATAATAATAATAAATAGCACATGTAAGCATCTCTAAATGTCAATAATTTCCATAAATGAAAATGGTTTAGATTACCCATTTAAAAGATAGAGATTGGCAGAGAGGGATAAAAAGAAATGGCTGTGTATGGTTTAGACTTACTGGGTTTTTTTGTATGTATTTTACATTCTCACTATGTAGCCTATGTTTGAATGAACTTTCTGTGTAGCTCTAGCAGATCACAATCTTGTGATCCTTCTGCCTTAGCTTCCAAGCTCTGGGAACAGTCATATATCACCACACCCAGCTCAAAGATGCATTTTTTACAAGAAACTAACTTCAAATTCAATGAAATAGACAAATCAAAAGTAAAATAATTGAAGAAAATACTACATGAATATTTTTGGTGGCTAATTTTGCAAATTTATACATTAATAATTTTACTATTTAATAATAATACTTAATAAAATTACTATTTTTAATTTTATTTTTGCTAGTACAACATTTCTTCCTTCTATTTCCTCCTTCCAAACACTTCCATGCATCCCTCCCCGCTCTCCTTCAAATTCAATGCCTCTTTTTTCAGTAATTGTTATTGCATGCATATATGTATATATATACACATATACATATATATTCTTCAATATAACATTTTCAGTTCATGTAATATTACTTGTACACATAATTTCAGGGTTGACCATTTGAGTCTAGACAACTAAAAGCATACCTATTGACTGTCCAGTACTTAAACATGTTAAAGTGTAGGGGACTGCTTGCTCATCCCAGCCACCCAGAACCCAAATAATCACAAAGAAACTATACTAATTAAATCACTACTTGGCCCATTGACTCTAGCTTCTTATTGGCGAACTCATACATATTAATTTAATCTGTCTCCATTAATCTGCAAATTGCCACGTGGCTGTGGCTTACCAAGTAAAGTTCCCAGTGTCTGTCTCTGGCGGGGCTACATGGCTTCTCTCTGACTCTGCCCTTATTTCTCCCAGCCTTCAGTTTAGTTTTCCCTGCCTAGCTCTGTTCCCCTATAGCTCTGCTATAGGCCCAAAGCAGTTCCTTTATTGACCAATGACATTCACAGAATACAGAGAAGAATCCCATATCATTAAATAAGGAAATTGGCTATGTAAATATAAGATAAAATGAATTTCAGAAGAAAGAAAAGTTACAGAGTAATAGATGAATGTCCTAAAATGTATGTGCAGCAAACAACAGAGTTCAAGCACACAAAAATCAAAGACTGATAGAATTGAATGTAGAATTAGACTTTCAAAATTATATTTTAGAGTTTCACATACTCTGGTTCTCAAATGGAAGCCTGTTCCTAAAACCACTGTCCCAGCCCGGTCTGAGGAGCACCACCCATGCTATTCCCAACCTCCATACTTAGGTCAGAATGCACATTCTGTTCTCCAGCCCAGTCTGTTGTGTCCACATCAGACAATCAATGAAAGAGACCCAGATGCCCAGATATCATCACAAATACAAAAGTAATATGAAAGAGCAAAACCGTATGTCTCTCCCCAAATCCACCAGCCTTAAAAATTGTTCTCAAATGAAATCTCTACATGAATCCTAGGATACAGATCTTGAAAAATCAATCATGAACTTCATCAAAGGATTCTGGGAGTTTAAATAAAACAAAACCCAAAAATCTTAATGAACTCCAAAAGAATAAAGGCCTGATGTGGGATTTCCCTTTGTATGCTGTGATTACCATTGATAAATAAAGAAACTGCTTTGGGCCTATAACAGAGCTATAGGGGAACAGAGATAGGCAGCAAAAACTAAGCTGAATACTAGGAGAAAGAAGGCAGAGTAAGAGAGAAACCATGTAGCCACACGGAAGCCAGATGGAACTTTACCTGGTAAGCCACAGCCACATGGTGATACACAAATTCAAAGAAATAGGTTAAATTAATATGTAAGAGTCAGCCAATAAGATGTTAGAGTTAAAATGTCAAGCAGAGATTTAATTAATATTGTTTTGGTGTGATTATGTCGGTTCTGGGCAGCAGGGACAAACAAGGGGCCTTGCCTCCTCATACAAATGCCTGAGTGACTGATGCTCGAGAAAACACAAACACAAGGCTGAATGAGATGACAAAGGCAATTAATGATTTGAAAACTGAATTCAATAAAGAGACAGAAACACTAAAGGGAACTCAACCTGAAATGAAAATGGGTTTGAAAAACCTAAGAGCACAATTAGAAAATTAAGGTATAAGTAGAATACATCAAGTAAAATACAGAACATCAAGACATGACAATAAAATGCAAGATCTGTTACAAGGAGGGGGGCCCTTTTTTGTCCCACCCACCTGGCTAGCTTACATCCAAAATAACCACACAGAAACTGTATTCATTAAATACTGTTTGGCCCAATAGCTCTAACTTCTTATTGTATATTTCTTACATCTTAATTTAACCCACTTTTATTAATCTGTTTATTGCCACGTGACTGTGGCTTACCGGCAAGATTCTAACCAGCATCCTTCTCAGGTAGAAGATCCACAGCATCTCCCACTCTGCCCTTCCTCCCAGCATTTAGTTCTATCTTTTCCACCTACTTAAGTTCTGCCCTATCAGGTACAAAGAAGTTTCTTTATTCATTAGCCAATGAAAGCAACACATGAACAGAAGAACCTCCTACACCAAGGATCCAGACAATATAAGATCTATAGCACTTCCTTAAAAAAAAAACACTGAATGATTAAAGACAGCTATTGATCCCGGGATAAAATGTTAAAAACAAAATATAATCCAAGAAAATGAAACTAGGATTAAAATATCACTGCTCTGATGTCTAACAAACAAACTTCAAAACAGAAATAAAGAAGTTCTCTTCATATTGACAAAAGGGGCACTTGATAGATATTACAATTTAAGTATACATACTCCAAACATAGATGCATTCAATTTCATTAAACAAACACCAAATAATAGTGGGTAACACCTACCATACTTTCACTAAGAGACAGGTCAAACCAACAAAATGTAAACAAAGAAACATGAAGAATTAAATGACACCATATAACAAAAGGACATAATAGATATCTACAGAACATTCCATCTAAACTTTGAAATACACATTCTTTTCAGCATTCTATACAACTTATCTAGAATGTATTAAATATCTCAACACGCAGTTAAATTGAAAAAAACTTCTGGTAACCGATCTGCCATAAAGGAATAATGCTAAAAATCAACAGCAAGAGAAACTATAGAACATACACAAACTTCTATATAATGGACAACACACTACAAAATGATGACTTGACCACTGAAGAAATCAAACAGGAAATTGTTTTATATACATGAATAAGAATGAAAATACAATATGCCAAAAAATGGGATACAATGGAAGTAGTCTAAAAGAAAAGTTCCCAATCACAAGTGTCTTAAATTTATAATCATAGAGACCTGGAACATATAATGTAATAATATGACGTACATAGAAGAACGTGAGTGAATGAGCCAAACTCAAAATCAGTAGATATCAATAAATGATTCAGATCAGGGTAGAAATTAATAAACAAGAAATAAGAACATAAAACACTCAAAATCAATGACCCAAAAAGTCAGTCCTTTGATAAGATAAACAAGATAGACAAAACAATAGTAAACTAAACAAGAGAGAAAGAGACAGATTCTTAAATTAATAAATTAAAGACAAGAAGGGAGATATTAAAATAGATATTAATGAAATTCAGAAAAACACATGCATATACTTTAAAACTTATATTTCAATAAATTCTAAAATGTAAAGGAAATGTGTGAATTTCTAGATGCATATGACGACCTACCAAAGTTAAACTAAGATGAGTTAAAAAAAAATTTCAATATAGATTCTGCAGGGTCTTCTCTCCCTGACTACTGCCTCTCTCTTCCTATCCCATCCAAGCTTGCTCCCAGGCACCCCTTCCCTTTTCAGGGACAGAAGATCCCCCAGCTCAGCATGTTTTAGGGCTAGTACAGGGTGGAGTTCCATTGTTTCACTAAGCCTGTAAGCCTGCAAGCAGCAAGCTAGCCCTTTTGTCTGCAAGGTCCGTGGCCAGCAAGGGGCCTTGATCCTGTACCAGAAGATACATCAGAGGGGTGAGTGTGTTCCTTACCAGCAGAAACAGAGCACAGAATTCTTCAATACCCTAAACTTCCTGCTCATCCTGCAGGGGCTCCTATCCCAGGCTACTGCCCCTCTGTTCCTACCCCATCCCAGCTTGTATTCAGGCAGCCCCTCACTTCCCTTCTTCAGGGCCATAGACCATCCAGCTCAACCTGTTTAGGCACTGGGACTTCGTGGTGAGAGCAACCAGGCAGGAGTACCTTTGTTTCAATAGCATGGCTGCAGCAAGGTAGGCCTTTTGTCTGCGAGGTCCCTGCCCAGCAAGGGGACATGATCCTGCACCAGAAAACCCACCTGAGAGCATTTGTAGGCAGAGATGGCCAGGCGTAAATGCAAGAATTCTACCAACAATCTGAAAAACAACATGATAACACCAGAACCCAGTGAAACTACAACAGGAAGACTGGAACACCATAATCTAGAAGAAGTAGAAAAAAGTGATATTATGAAAGCAATAGAAACTCTTAA
>LOEQ01008389.1:38402-53130 GCA_001685075.1 Bramus lutescens | reverse complement strand
TTTTCTTGGTTTCCTAGGGTATCTTTTATGGATTTATTCATTTCTTCAAACTTTTTTTATTCTTCTCAACCATTTCTTTAAGGGAGTTTTTCACCTTCGGTTTAAGGGACTCTATCACTTTTATAATGTCTATTTTTTTCTACTTTTTCTGGATTAGGGTGTTCAATCTTCCTGTTGTATGTTCGCTGGGTTCTGGTATTATCATGTTATTTTTCAGATTGCTGGAGGAATTCTTGCATTGGCACCTGCCCAGTCTTCCTTCAAATGCTCTCTGATGGATCTTCTGGTATGGGATCAGGGCCCCTTGCTGGCCAGGGACCTTGCAGACAAAAGGACTAATGTGCTGATTGCAGGCTTAGTGAAACAAAGGAACTCCAGCCTGATTGCACTAACCCCCCTGTCCTAGCCCCCGAACAGGCTGAGCTGGGGGATCTTATGATCCCCAAGAAGGGAAGGGGTGCCTTGGCGCAAGCTGTGATGGGATAGGAAGAGAGAGGCAAGGCAGTAGCTGGGGAGAGAAGCCCCTGCAGAATGACCAGAAAGTTTAGGGGCTTGAGGAATGTCTGTGCTCCCTTTCTGGGGCTTTTGCAGGCCAGTCAGGAACACACTCACCCCTCGGATGAATCTTCTGGTACAGGGTCAGGGATCCTTGCTGACCATGGACTTTGCAGACAAAAGGACTAATTTGCTGCCTGCAGTCTTAGTGAAAACCTTGTTTAGGGTTATTTACAATTTACTGTCTGCTCTCCCACTTTTCACCTCCAAGTGGCATGCAATCTGATTTTAAAATAAATTTACAGATTAAAGAGGTAAGAAGTATTTATTATAAATATTCACTGAGATTGAATGGCAGAAATAAAGCAGATATATTTCACCATAGACAAATTTTCTAAGAGAACACACTTAAACAATTGTGCATTAGAGAGTGACAGGGTTAGTCTTGATAAGTAGTACCTGGAGAAAATTATAAGGTAGAGAAAAGAAATGCAATAAAATTGTTACTCTTACTTTGTCTACCATTTACAAATAATCTGGACACTACAGCACTCACTGGTTCCTTATATATTTACCAGCCTGTTCTGGAATCTGATACTCTCTAACTATGACACCAGCTTTCACTCAGATGAAGAGTTTCCAAGAGCAAGCACCATTCTCGTCAAAGACCATCCCATATCCTTCATTCCTAATCTCTATAAATGACCATTATCCTTAGGTTTTTGTTCCATACTTCTGTCATTTTATTTTTCACTGATAAATAGAAACTATATAATTTTATATGCATTTGGTATATGATGCAAGATTTTGTCTTAAGCATTCATAATCCTGAATACGATTAATATATCCACTGCTCATTTTCTTGTGATTAAAACAGTTAATATCTATTCTCTTAACAAGAGAAGTATACATTCTTGTCTTTACCTGGTTAAATACACAATCTTCAAAATTCCTTCCTCTTTTCTAGATAAAATGTATCCTTTAACCTACATCTTTGGCAACATCTACTCATCTACTCAGCCTTGGTATCTATTTTCTACCTTCATCTTATGATGATATATATATATATATGGAATTTTATTTATTCTTTTATATTTATATGAATTATATTTTGATCACACTCACCTTCCCTCCCTATTCCCCTTTTTTTAATTCTTCCCAATCCACTTCCACCTTCCCAACACCTCTAAAGCTTTTGTGCACATTTTTCTAAGCATCCAGCTGACTCTAATTTATACTGCTTATGAACTCCCAGGAATGGGGACAACCAGTGGAGCATGGTTGAACTACCAGATACCGCACTCTCAATGAAAACTGATTCTCTGTTCCAACGTAACTCCCCAGGTGTGAGTAGGCCTGTGAGTCCTCTCCACTTCATGTTAGAGTATTGGCTAGCATGATCCTGAGCAGGTCTTGGGCAGGCCACTACAGTTGCTGTGAGTTTTAGAATGTAGAAATTCTATGTTTCCAGAAGAAACGTTTTCCCACTGGTCTTTCCCAACCTCTGGCTCTTGCAATTTTTCTATGTTGTGTTCCACAAAAGTCCCTGAGCCATTTGTGGTTCAGATCACCTAAGCTACAACCCACTGCACAAAGAAATGTCTCGATGATGTTTAAGAACTGCATTAATCTATGTGTCTAGACATACACATTTAGAGGGCAGTATCATTGTATCTCTCATAGTAGAATAATAGTAGTGATTCACCCATAGGGCTTGTGGATTACTCAGTTGTGCATTTTTGTTCTTGCAGAGAAGGCCTTATATCAAATCAGAACATAGATGGTTAACCCCGTAATATTTGTTGCACTACTTCACCCATTCACATATCTTGCCAGGCCAGTGAACAATGGGGAAGGAGGTTTAAGGTTTAAGTTGGGAGAAGGCTGGGAGGATAGGGCAAAAGAGGTTGAAAAGGGATAAATAATACAATGTAAAAAAAGCCATATAGAAACCCATCATTTTATAAGTTTTCTCATATGTATGTATTCATATGAAATAGTTTAATTAGTGTTACCCTACAAAGATGGAAAAGCTCCTCCCAGAAGTTATAAATTTCCAAATGAAAAGTGCAGGGTCAGGTGTGGGCTACCTTACCTTGAGTTTTTAGTTAGAGGCACCATAGAGACCTTCAAAGCAATTTAAGCTATTGCTATTGCTCTTGGTTTGTGGTAAAGACCCTATTGCTGAAGATGCCATACCTATGCTCACAGGACATGGAAAATAAACTTGATACTGATAGAAAACCTTATTCCTGCTGGCATATATATATATAAGCATTCTCTATCCATCTGTCCTGTTTTGCGAAGTTTTGTGGTAAGTAATTTGCACCCTTGCCTTTCTCCCTGAGAAATGCCTTCAATGGCCATTTTTGAACACATGGAATTGATTACTTCTATATCAGGCTCCCTGAACAAAGCAATGGACCTGAAATGTACACTGACTTTCACCATTTATTTAGAATAATATTTTCATAATTTCTGGAAAACTAGGATGATTTCATCAGTCACTGTACTAGTCTTTACTGACTGTGGAAACATTCGAAGATAACTTGTCTCTCTGCATGTTAGAAATAACAATACTATCTTCAGTGCTTGCTGAAATCACGTGACAACTAAGCAGTAAGTACAATCTGTCATTGTTCATGTATTGATATTATACATGGTCACTACCCTATAATACACTCTTTTCATCATCTCCTATTTCCTACACCCTTATACCTGATACATCTAAGCTTCTTACCTTAATTTATCCAAATGAATCTCTTCTTCTTCTGTTGTTGGGTAAACAGAAACTCTCTGAAATTCCCTTGTCTGCTTTCTATGTGTTTCATAGCCAATAATAATAGAAACTTATGTGTTGTTACGACAATCTTTCCACCATCTAAGTGGTGAAATACAATATCAGAAATAGTATAGGCATAGACGATTGTGTGAGTATATGGTTTGCCTTGGAATGTGTTTTAGAATCCATGTAGTGAGACTTCATCAACTGTGTTCCCCTCAGTTATGAAATATGAAATGTAGACATATGACACTGACCTGAATTTCAAAGCATCAGAACATTTTTAAAAATAAGAGAATAAAAATACATCACTTTCTCCACTCTGTTAGTTACTAGATATCCTATACAAGTAAGTTGTCTTTTTCCCACTACAATATATTTTTGTGGCCTGAAAATATTTATTACATCTTTTAAAATTAACTCTTTGCATTTTTATTGTCTACAGTTTTCTTTGATTACCACTTAAAGTTAAGGATTTGTTGTGTTTTGTTACTCATTCATTCATTCTTTTATTGTTGAGTAAAGGAATATTAAGAAATTTTGTGTTAGTCTAGCAGTGAACTCTGAATAGTATAGCACCAATATGCCAGGAAAGCTCTGCCCACTGATACAATAAAGGCATAACCACTGTCAAAGTTTGTTTTCTATATCATTGTGATAAACACCATCATCATAATCAACTTAGAGAAGAAAGTGTTTATTTCATCTTTCAGTTTATAGACCAAAATAAAGAAAAGGCAGGACAGGGACTCAAGAGAGAAACCTGGAGTCAGGAACTGAAGGAAAAAGCAGAGGCCATTACTTACTGGCTTGCTCCTCATATCTTGCCTGTCTGTTTTCTTTTACCACACAGGACTACCTACTTAGGGGTTACAAAGTCCCCAGTAGGCTAGTTCCTCCTACGTCATTCATTAATCAAAAAGAATATTCAACATACATATTTACAGAAAATATTATGGAAGTTTTGAGTTTTGGGTTCTTTTTTACTTCTGTCTTTTAAAATTAAGACTCATCTTCCCATATGACTCTAGCCTGTGGCAAATTAACATAAAACAATAACCGTTATGGGGTGATAAACCACTTTCTTATTGGATTGAGGACTGTTCTACAGGAAGGGATTTATTACTAGTACTGTAGACCTAGACAAGATCCAAGACTCAGGAGGGAGGTCATAGGCATTAGGAGAGACCCTACTGCTGGTATTTTGCTAAATGGATATGGTGCCAACTTGTCTTCTAAATTTTTATGTTTGCACACCTAGGTTAGTGCTGCTCTCAACATGGGACAGAAAAGAGTCATTCTGTAGTGGGCAAGAATCAATACAGGGACTCATAACTCATCAAAACAATAAGAATAAATGAGTGTTGAGTGATCCTCTAGAATGGGATATCCATATAAACCACCTTACCAAAGTCCAGAAAACATCATGGAAATGGGGTACAAAGGATATTTGGAGGCAGAAGATGAAAAATGGTGGGAAATGTCTTCTGAACATGACCTGACTCTTGCACTTGGGAACTCGCTGAAGCTATGGTTACTTACACAAGACCTGTACAAGGTCAAGCCAACAAGATCAACCAATGTTCCTGCATGCAGCACTAAAGACATTCACTGTGTTCCAGGGAGAAAAAGAGAGACCATGAAGGTGGACGGGGGTTGTGCTAGGGGATGCCTAGTAGGCATGGAATGAGGGGGTTGGGAGAATATGACTAAGATATATTACAAAAAATTATCTAAGAATAAATATAGATTTTTTCTAAGATGAGACAAAATTAAAAAGGAATTCTGTGCTTTTTTTGCAGAATTGAGTAATGAGGTATTCAGATTATCAGGGGAAAAGTCAAGCTAGACACCTCCAAAAAATATGAATATAATAGAATCTGCCTAATAATAATCTTATTTTAAGCCTAATGTATACTGAAAGAAAAGGTAAGCCTCTAAGCTACCAGTTAGACAGCCCAGATCTCTCACCCCTAGCCTCTGGGGGTACATCTTCTGCCCCACCTCCACCTATCACATCTTCAGAGACTAGGCAGTAGCATCCTTCTTGTCCACCCCTACCATTCCCTGCTGTATCGGCCACCACCATAGCCACAGGCCATAACTGCAGTTATTGGAGGAAGAGATGGGTAGATACTACTGTAAGATACATTCAACAACATAATGAGCAATATGATGGCACCAGAAACTAGTGGTTCTATAAAAGAAAAATTTTAACATCCCAATGGAGATGAAGCAGAAGAAAATTACCTTAAAAATAACATTATGAAGATGATAGAGGCCCTTAAAGAGGAAATGAAAAATCCCCTTAGAGAAACTGAGGAAAAGACAAATATAAAATTGGAAGAAATCAATAAATCCCTTAAAGAAAGCCAAGAACACCAAGATAAAAAATCAAACAAGTGAAGAAAACAGTCCAAGACTTGAGAATGGAAATAAAGACAACCCAAACTGAAGGAATTCTGGAAAAGAAAAATTTGGGTAAATGAACAGGAACTATGGATGCAAATGTAACCAACAGAATGTAAAATAGAAGAGAAAATCTCAGGCATTGAAGATACAATAGAGAAAATAGATTCATCAGTCAAAGAAAGTGTTAAATCCAACAAACTCTTAACATAAAATGTCCAGGAAATCTGGGACACAAGGATAGGACCAAACCTAATAATAGCATATATAGGAGAAGAATAATTACAGCTCAAAGGTACAGAAAATGAATTCAATAAAAGCATGGAAGAAAACTCCCCCAACCTAGAGAAGAAAATGCCTATGAAGGTACAAGAATCTTACAGAACATCAAATAGACTGAACCAAAAAAAGTTTCCCTTGCAACATTATAATCAAAACACTAAACATACAGAATAAAGAAAAAAGTACTAAGAGCTTTAAAGGAAAAAGGCCAAGTAACATAAAGCATACCTATCAGAATTATACTCAACTTCTCAATGGAAATTCTGAAAACCAGAAGGTATTAGAAGGAAAACGCCAACCCAAGGAAGTTAGCTGCATCCACAAACACACAGGTAACACATAACCTCATGCCAACAAAACCCAAACACATAAACATTACCATCATCATCAACAAAACCAAAATTAACAGGAATTACCAATTATTGGTTGTTAATATCTCTGAATATCAATGGACTCAATTTGCCTCTAAAAAGATACAGGCTAATAGGATGGATACCAAAATAGGACCCACTGTCAAAGATAGACATTACCTCAGAGTAAAGGGTTGGGAAAATATTTTCCAATTAAATGGACCTAAGAAACAAGCTGGCATAGCTATCCTAATATCTAAAATAATAGATTTCAAACTAAAATTATCAGAAAAGATAGAGAAGAACATTTAACATTCATCACAGGAAAAATACATCAAGATGAAGTCTCAGTTCTGAACATCTATGTCCAAAATACAAAGGCACATCCATTTGTAAAAGAAACATTACTAAAACTTAAAACACATATCAAATACCACATACTAACAGTGAGAGATTTCAACACTCTACCCTCACCAGTGGACTAGTCAATGAGAGAGAAACTGAACAGAGAAATAAGGGAACTAACAGATGTTAGTACTCAATGCTTAATAGATATCTTTAGAATATTCCAACCAAACATAAAAGAATATACCTTTCTCCCAGCACCTCATGGAACCATCTCTAAAATTGATCACATACCAGGTAACACAGCAAATCTCAACAGAAACAAAAAAAAATTGGAATGGCTACTTGTATCTTATCAGATCACCATGTCTTAAATTTAGAATTAAACAACCACACTAAATTGCAGAAAGCCTACAAACTGATGGAAACTGAACAATGCTCAATTGAGTCAGCGCTGGGACAAGATAGAAATAAATTTAAAAAATAAAATTAAAGACTTCCTAGAATTCAACAAAAATGGAAGGACAACATACCCACTTATGGAACATTATGAAAGTAGTGCTAAGAGAAAAGTTCACAGCACTAAATGTCTATATAAAAGACTTGGAGAAATCTTACACTAGTGACTTAACAGCATACCTGAAAACTCTAGCACAAAACAGAAGCAGACTTGCCCAGAAGGAGTAGATACCAGGAAATACTAAAATTGGGGGCTGAAACCAATAAAATAAAACCAAAGAGAACAATACAAAAAATTAATGAAACAAAGAGTTGGTTCTTGAAGAAAATCAACAAGATAGACAAATCCTTCTCCAAACTATCCAGAAGGCAAAGAGAGAATATCCAAGCTAGTAAAATCAGAAATGAAAAAGGGGGATATAACAACAGATACTGAGGAAATCCAGAGAATCATTAGGTTATGCTTCAAAAACCTGTACTTCACAAAATCGGAAAATATAAAACATTGACAGTTTTCTGGATAGGCATCACATTCCAAAATTAAAACAGACCTATTACCCCTAAGGAAATAAAAGCAGTCATCAAAAGTCTTCAAGAAACAAAAACAAAACAAACAAAACAAAATAAAACAACAACAACAAAAGCCCAGAGCCAGACGGTTTCGGTTCAGAATTTCCAAAAAGAATACCAATACTCCTCAAATTATTTGGCAAAATAGAAACAGAAGGCACATTGCCAAACTTTTTTTGATGAGGCTACAGTTATGCTGACACCCAAACCACATGAAGACACAACTAAGAAAAGAAATTAAGGATTACAGACTAATCTCCCTCATGAACATATACAAAAGGACATCCCACATCATCTCTCCTTTTCTGTCTAATTAAAAATGGTTTCAACTTTAACATAGCAAAATTGCATATACATGACAGTTATCAAGCAAGAATTATACTTCCAATATTTAGTCCATTTACATTTGGCAAATTAAGGAAAATATTGTATCATCTTTCTATCTTTGTGAGGCTAAAGTTTTACTATTTTTATCATAATTAAATTAAACTATTATAACTGTTTTCAACTCTTTGAAGACGCCAGAAGGATATAACATTACCTAAGCTAACAGGAAGTACGTTATAAGCAACTTCCAAAGTTCTACAATTGACAGAGATATCTTGGTTCCTAAACAGTCACCCAAAGCAATTCTGTTATGTTCGGGCATCCATTTTCAGCCTACAGACCCACAGTACCCAGAAGACTTTTCCGTGAAACAGGGTTTTTAAAGATCTATTCTACCTTGCAATGGCAAAGTTCATCAGCTGCTTTTTTCAGTGTTCTGCAAAATGTCTGGCAGTTTTTTCTGTGGAGTAGGAACCCTGAAGGACCATCCCATCTTTTGTAAGTTCAGCAGTCACTTTCTGTGGGTTCTCCATATCCAGTTCATATAACTTATCATCAAGCAGTACAAGTAAGAGCAGTTTTTTGCCCAAATGTCTAGCTTTGTTACATTGAAGACAAATTTCATAATAAGTTTCTTCAATGTCCATCAAGCTCTCTGAAGTACTGTAATAAGTCAATAAGACAAAATAACAGCCTACAGAATGGGAAAAAAATCTTCACCATTATCACATCTGATAGAGGACTGATCTACAAAATACATAAATAAATCAAGAAACTAGACAACAAAATGCCAAATAATCCAATTTAAAAAAGGAGGTACAGAGATAAGCAAAGAATTCACAACAGAAGAATCTAAAATTGACAAAATATACCTAAGTAATTTCTCAACATCCTTAGTCATGAGTGAAATGCAAATCAAAATGATTCTGAGATGCTATCTTATACCTGTCAGAATGGCTAAGATCAAAAACACAGATGACAACTTATGCTGGAGAGGACGTGGAGTAAGAAGAGCACTCCTCCACTGCTGATGAGAGTGCAAACTTGTACAACCACTTTGGATATCAATATGGGGGTTCCTCACAAAACTTGGAATCAATCTGTCTCAAGACCTAGCAATACCACTCTAACCTCAGCATATACTCAAAGGATTCACACTCATACCACAAAGACATTTGCTCAATATGTTCATAGCAGCATTATTTGTGATAGCCAGAACTTAGAAACAACCTAGATGCCCCTCTACCAAAGAATGGATAAAGAAAACATGGTACACTTATACAATGTAGTATTAGTCAGTAGAAACAAAACAAAACAAAACAACACAATCACATCTTGAAATTTGCAGGCAAATGGATAGAACTGGAAAAAAAAACATCCTGGGTGAGGTAACCCAGACTTAGAAAGACAAACACTGTACATATGCATCATAGGTAGATATTTGATGTAAAACAAAGGATAATCAAACTACAGTCCACAACTTCAGAGAAGATAGGTAAAAAGGGGGGCCCTAAGAAAGATCCACTTAGAGGGTCAGAAGAAAGAGAAATAGTTAAGATCTCCTGGGCCAAGTGGGAAATAGAGTAGAAGGCTGGGGATGGGGGATGGGAACATGAAGGGTCCAGATGGCAGAATTGGGGGAGTGATGGAGAAGCTATCTTGATAGAGGGAGCCATTATCGGGTTAGGGAGAAATTCTCAGGAATACACAAGTATGTCCCCAGTTGAGATTCCTAGCAATAGTGGAGAGGGTGCCTGAACTGCCCTTCCCTTGTAATCAGATTAATGACTACTCTAATTGTTGTCATAGAGCCTATGTCCAGTAACTGATGGAAGCAGATGTAGTGACCCACAGTCTAGCACTGGACTGCGCTCTAGGAGCTTAGTGAAAAGATGGAGAAGGGATCATATGAGCAAGGGGAGTCAAGATCATGATGGGGAAAACCACAAAGACAGCTGACCTGAGCTAGTTGGAGCTTATGGGCTCTGGACTAACAGCTGGGAATCCTGCATGGGACTGAAATAAACCCTTTGAATGTGGGTGACAGTTATATGATTTGATCTGTCATAGGAAGCAGGGGCTGATAGTGGGACCAGGAATTATCCTGGGTGCCTGAACTGGCTTTTTGGAGCCCATTCCCTGTGGTGGAATACCTATCTCAGTCTTGATGCAGGGGGGCAGGGGCCTGGTTCTTCTTCTCCTTGGTATACTAGACTTTGTTGACTCTCCAATGGAGTCCTTACCTCTTCTGAAGAATGCTTGGCCTGTGGGATGGGGAGGTGGAGGGTGGGAATAGGGGTGAAGGAGCTGGGGCTAGTATGTAAAATCAAAATTTTTTAAAAATGGGTTTTTGATTCTCCCTAGGTTACAGAAAATGTGCAATAATTCTGGTCACTGGACAAAGCTCTGAATATTTTAAAATAGATTTGTATTTCTCATGAACTTCTTTTCTCTTTCTTTACTGCTAATTCCTATGACATTTCCCAATACCTGTTTCTTATTTGTCATCACTAGTAATTCTATTCTGTTCAGAGTGCCCTATTTAGGTAGAACATGAAGTTCTATATATTGTAAAATATGGGATTCCACTTACGGTAGAGACTGCTCCTACTAACACAGCATATACATTAAAAAAGCTTTGATGCAGTTGGGTTTCAATTCATTAAACTATGTTTCAGCATTTTTTTTTTGGTGGCACACACATTTAATCCCAACACTCCAGAGACAGAGGCAGGTGGATCTCTGTGAGTGTAGACCAACCTGGTCTACAAAGCGAGTTCCAGGACAGTCAAGACTGTTATACAGATACACAGAGAAACCCTGTCTTGAAAAATAAGACAAAAAAGATAACCTAGTAAAGATTAAAATATGCAACTTTTTAGAATTATGTACAGTCAATTCTCCCAGCAGACAGAGTGGCACACATTTGTAACCTCAGCATTTGGGAGGCAAAGGCAGGATTATCAGGACTTTGAAGCTAGTCTGAGCTACAGAGCAAGACTTTGTTGTGGTGGGAGTAGAAATAACACTTCTCCTGTGTTGACTGAAAGGACATAAAAGGACTGAACTTCCGGGTTTAGTGAGAGAGNATTTGGGAGGCAAAGGCAGGATTATCAGGACTTTGAAGCTAGTCTGAGCTACAGAGCAAGACTTTGTTGTGGTGGGAGTAGAAATAACACTTCTCCTGTGTTGACTGAAAGGACATAAAAGGACTGAACTTCCGGGTTTAGTGAGAGAGAGAAACAATGTTGGAAACCAGTGGCCACAATTTTAAGAGCTGCCAATTCAGCCCCGCCTCGCAGGTGCCACAGGCACCTCACTGAGACATTAGACATGAATCTCCCCTCTAACAGACCTCCATGTGCAGGAGTCTCTCACCTGAGGAAGTGCACTGACATCAAGAGGGTGGCCACACATCCTGTTTCCCACCCTCTTCCCCTGCCTCCTGCCTGGGAACCAGAGAGCAGGGTGGTAGGGAGAGGAAGGAAGCAGAGAAGAGAAAATGGGCCAAAGGTACAAATGGGAATGTTTTTTATTTAAATATCTCTCCTAAGAGGGGCTCCTGAGGATGTCAGGAAGTGACCTGGAGCTACCTAGGAGCCTGAGGAGAGAATTCTGAAGATCTCTAGAGCTGGCCTGCAAGGGGAGTGTACGAAGAGATATCTCTAAGAATGGCTTGACTCCTGTTGCCTGATCTCCAATCCAAAGGACCCCCATGAGGAAGCAGTGAGGAAGCTACACATTAACCACACTACCATTGTTGCCTGAAGGGGGCTTGGCAGCTCTGGCAAAGGAAGTGGTTTATTTGTGTCACTGTGGCCTTCTGTTTTAAAGAGACACCTGTCTCAGGGCATCTGTTCCTGTCGTGAGTGGAGCTGCAGAGGATGTGTAAACTGGAGGGAATAGCATTGACACCGGATTTAAAATGTTTTGTGTCCCTGTTAGCCAGGCCTTACCATTCTGAACAAGCAGTTTTTGGAGCTCAATGCAGATATCAGCTTTAGCTTCTGTTGACCTTGTCCTCTTCTTTGGGCCTGTCAAGAAGATATTTTAGCACCCCCACCACACACACAGAGATATATATCAAGATCCTGTCTCGCTGCGTACGTAGCCCAGGCTAGCTTTGAACTCACAGTCCTCCTACTTCAGTTTACTGGGTGCACGCGCTTCCTTGGTTTAGCCATCAAAACTGGGCTTCTCATTCAGCATATTTTTAAAGTAGAACAGTGTGTAGTCAATTGTTAAAACAGGTATGCAGGATATCTCAGTTGGGTGTATGCCACCCAGTCATAGAGACATAAGATAATAGTTGGACGCCAAGGATCCATATAATGAAAGAGAGAACTGATCATGGGTAGCATGAGGGTCACTTGTTTGTTTCCCAGCTGCCAGACACCAAAATAATCACACAGAAACTATATTATTTAAACCACTGCATGACCAATTAAGCATATTGCTAGCTAGCTCTTACATCTAGAATTAGCTCATCTCCATTATTTTATCTTTCACCACAAGGCTCATGGCCTACCAGCAAGGTTCTGGCTGAAAGCTTGCATCTGTCTCCGGTGGTGGCTCCATGGCTTCTCACTGACTCTGCCTCCTTCCTCCCAACATTCAGTTCAGTTTTCCTCACATAGCTCTACTCTACTCTATAAGGCCAAGCCATTTTCTTTAGTAACAAATGGTATTCACAGCAAACAGGGGGAATGCCACATCACCCATGCAAGCTGTACTCTGACCTCCACACTCATGGTGTGGCATGCATGTGCACATGAACATATGCATGCACACACATACACACTGAATGTAATAAAAAGGTTTTAAAAAGTTCAATGAGATCAATTGCATGGGATTTTCAAGATAATTAAAAATACAGCTGATTTACAAAAACAAACAAGAAAACACACAAAAACTAACCGAAACAACTCACTCACCATATTTCATCTGTAAAACACAGCATCACTGTTTTGAATTTCTTAAGCCAAAACTTTTAATTTCCTCTGAGTCTACAGAGTGCTATTTGCTTTCCACTTCTGCAGGGCTTTTTCTTAGGCCAGATGTCTTGCTTTTCTCTTTATTCAGCACACATTGATCCTGCTTTTATATCTGATAAGCATTCATCCACAAGTTTTGCATTATTTTCTATATCTATATTCTCTGATAATCTAAGCCAATAAATTGTATTTAATAAATTTAGCTTGAGGGTATAAGTATATTCTCCCTTCACATTCCCCCTTCCATATATATATATGTGTGTGTGTGTGTGTGTGTGTGTGTGTGTGTATGTATATGCACACTATGCATGCAATAACAGTTACAAAACAGTCATGCAGCTGGAAGAGAATGCAAAGAGGTATATAAGATGGTTTGAAGAGAGGAAAGGGAAGGGTTGTTTAGATTTTCATAATTAATATTTTCTTAGTATGTCCCTGTACATGAACATATTATTTGTGCTAAAATTTAAAGTGTCATGAAGAAAAGTGAAATGATGGGTTTTCCAAAAATGATGAAAGTGGAAATTTTTATGTAAAGTGAAATAATTAAGAATAAACAAACACTGTGAGGTTTCTCTCACCTGTGGATCCTAATTTTTAAATTTTCTATAAATTTAAGAAGTGACTCTTAGAAGTAGAAAGTAATATGAAACCAGTGGATGAATACTTATCAGATATAAAACCTGGAACAAAATCTGCTAAATAAAGAGAAAAGAGTCACCTTCTTAGAAAGAACAATATTTCCTTAAAGAGAATAAGCAGAGAATCAAATTTTGTATGTTAAAATATAACATCAGAAATGAAATATTAAAGGAACTAAACTGAGAATAAAATTATCTCATAAAAATATTAAAAAGTGAGAAAATATAAAACAGAGAAATTTAATATAATAAGCAGGAGAAATATAATAATGATACTAACAACCAGAGGGTTTAACTTCCAACTAAGAGTAAATGCAGACAGATGAAGAAGGAAAAGTAGAACTCTTCAGAACACAATATTTATGTTTTATTTAAAATTTTTCTTTTTCATTGTAAAAACAAATAGCAAAGCATAGCATATTTATGAAATATTAAGAAATAAAAAACAAAAGCTGTAGAGAAAAGGAAAAGTCTGTAAGAAAATACTTGGATAATTATGTAAAAGTAGGAGCTCGGCGGTGGTGGCACAGGCCTTTAATCCCAACACTTGGGAGGCAGGCAGATCGCTGTGAGTTTGAGGCCAGGATCGTCTACAAGAGTTAGTTCCAGGATAGGCTTCAAAGCTACAGAGAAACCATGTCTCAAATAACAAACAAACAAACAAAAAGTAAAAGTAGGGAAAAAGTCATGGTAAATGACCATGAAATGATGAAGGAAGAGCCTACAGTTAAGCAACAAAAATGATGAAGCATCTCTTANCCCCCCCAGAATGGCATGCATACATATATGAAGAGATACACCTAAGTAACTGCTCTGCACACTTTGTATTGAACATGCTTCAAAGACAGAAATATTGTGAAGCAAGACGTGTGTGGAGAATGTTTTGCCTAAGCACATCAATTTGGAGTATTCACACCATTTCTGAATGTGAAATAATTTACCATAGTGACTTGCTAAAAAGGAAATATGATAATCTGAACACCCTGAACCTGAGAGAAGAGAAAGTGGGAAGTAGTCTACAACACATGGGCACATGAGACCACTTCCTATGTAGAACCCCAGCAGCACAGACAA